>JAQZBX010079280.1:0-14002 GCA_029593785.1 Cabassous unicinctus | reverse complement strand
CTTAGAGGTCAGGCAAAGCTTCCAGAAGGAGGTGAGTCTAAGCTGAGGCTGGAGGGTAAGGAGTTGGGCCAAGGGAAGAGCAGCATTCCAGGCAGCCCCCAGGAGAGCACCTGGAGTCAGCACACCTGGTTCTGGGCCAAGTCCTGCACTGACTTGCTGGGTGACCTTGATGGAGGTAGTGCTTGGGACAATGAGCGCCTGAGAGCCCAGCAAGCCTCCTCCATCCCAGGGCTTCTCCAGCCTGCCTATATCTCTGCCTTTCACAACAAAGAAATAACAGCATCATAATTGTCCTGGAAAAGAGAAAGTGGGGAGATGGTGTCCTCTGGGACAAGTCCCATGATACAAACATAGCGTGCCCCAGGCCTGGCCACTTTGGGTGTTGGGTGAGGGCTGGATCTCAGATAGACTGACAGAGGCCCAAGAGGCTGTCTGCCTCAGTCCACGCCTGAAGGGGCTGCATTTCTGGGGCCTTTACCTTGATTCCCACTCCCAAACCAGCCCCGGATCCAGTCTCCTATTGGCTGTGGGGTGCCCCAGGCTCTCTGAGCAGCTGCAGATGCAATGCTGTGTCTGCTCACCTCCCCATCTTTCTCTGGCTAACTGCCTTCCCTGTGCTCTTCATCTTCCAGCAAAGCTTGAGGAGGGCTTCCCGCTCCCTCTGCCCAGGGACATCTTCCTCAACAGCTTGGTGCTCCAAATTCATGAGGTCAGTGGGAAGTGGGGTCCTGCTGGGAGGGCTGGCCTCAGGGTCTGGTGGTCACCAGGGGGACCCTAACTCACACTTGCATCCTGAACCCAATTTTTATAGAAAGTAATATATTTTGTTTGTTCAATTTTTGAGTGTCAATACCAGGTTTCGATTAACTGGAATCCTGGCTTTATGCGTAATTGGTCAGTTACCAATAATCAGTTAAAAAACCTTGTTTGAGCACCTACAATGTGCAGGGCACTTTAGCTATGTCTGAGGGAAGGAGACTGAGCCTAAGGACTTGGTTTCTATGGTGACCCGGGTTTCAGCTGGAGTGAGAATTTGCCTCTCCCAGTAAGGGCCTGCTTTTCAAGAAGCTCCTGTGCAGCTCAGAAAATGATCTTCCTTGTCTGTCCTTTTTGCCTTCCCTCCAGGACTTCTTGCTCATTGGGGCCAACATTGATTAGGCTAAAGGTGGTGGAGGAGGAAGAGCAACTGTGGCCGGGGGAGTGAACGACATCACAGCTGGACCTGTCCTGCCCTCGCGGAGGCAGCGAGGCTGCAGCCATGTTGCCTCCTCCCCTGAGCTCCCGCTGTCCCCGTGGATACTGGTCACCAGAGAGCCTCTGGCACCTGAAGACTCACCTGACCTCGGAACACCTCCCCCGCCCTTTCTCCTCTTCCTCCTTTTCGTTCCAGTCTTTATTTTTTCTCTTCGAAGCCGTCTTCAGTCTCACTCTGGGGAGCTCAGCCCCAACTCCTTACCAGGTGGCCACTAGTAGAAACTTTGATAAAGGAAAAAAGCATGAAGAATGGCCAATTCCTGTGCCACCCAAAGCATCTTGCTCAACATTAAACATGTTGAATGACTTAGTTGTACATGTCATTTGATTTCATAGTGAAGGGAGCAAGAGCCGGACAGATGTGGGCGCCCAGTTTTGTTTATACTTTTTGTTTTTACTTACTTAGTGGACTGTATTTGTTGAGATGGGACCACTTGACTCTCCAGCCTCTATACAAGGTTACACATTTATTCAGCATACCTTCATTTCAATTTTCTGATAATTTTCCTGCATTAGCTGCTGCTTCTGGGCTTGTTGCTGGGAAGTTGAAAAGTGAATCAGGAAAACACATGGTTTCTGCCTTCCTCAAGCTTACAGTCAAAATCAGAGGCCTGCAAACTTTCCATAATGGGCCTGATAATACCAAGTTTATCTGAAGCCGTGATCCTGGAAAGCAGTGTGGATTAAGAAATCCCTTATCCTTTGTGTTACTTTATTTTCCCTTTATCTTTACTAAAAGTTAGACAGGCTTCTTGTCTATTGGCCCCTGACCTCCCTCGTGTTGGCCCTCTTGGAATCCAGATGTTCTCCCGGGAGGGAGCTCCTTGTCACTGACACATCCATTTGCTTGGCCTTCCCCTCCAGTGCTTTCTCACTAACTCACTCCAGGCCTTCAAAGCTGCCCTTCAGCACAGATGAGCCCTCTCTCTGTCCCCTATTGTGATGGCCTTTTGGTCTCTCTCTGTCTTCCCTATTGTATATAATGTTAAATAAACTCATCTTTGCCTGTTTAACATTGTCTGGTGAAATTTTTTCTTTGACATGGCAGATAGACTTTGCAGCCCATCTGGTCTCTGTCATAGCTACTAAGCTTTGCCATTGCATCAGAAAGCAGGTATAGACAGTAAATGAGGGTGGCTCTGCTCCAATAACACGTTATTTGCAAAAACATGCACCAGGCGGGATTTGACCCATGGGTCATACTTTGGCAATCCCTGGTCATAGGATGAAAAGTAACCAGCAATGGCCTGGCACCTAATAAGTGCTCCACAAAAAGGTGAGGTGTTGCAATGTGGACCTCAGTTTATGGTGTCATTATTCTGTTCCTTATTTTCTCAGTCAGTGGCCAGTGAAGATGCAATTGCTGTTGTGTGTGTATGGGAGGATGCTTGTGAAATATTTTGCTCTATAATGGGCATTATAATTATAAATACTGGATCATTTGCACAAAACACCCTATCTCAAGAAGCATGTGGGTTGCTCCAGGTTCGCTGAATCAGTACCTCGGAGAGTGTGGCCTGGGAATCTAGGTTACCAGCATCCTAGGTGACCAGTTATCTAGAATATTCCTTCCAGCCGTAGCATTCCAAGATGTGACCAGCAGATGGCGCTGCAGTCTGCACTTGTCTCTATAGCTTCCCCGTATCTGGAAAGATCCCACTGTGGCGCTTCCTGTGAGTTCACGTCAACATCTGCCAGGAAAGCCTGGCTGTGGGAGCTTTTTGCCTTCTCTTCTTCCCTCCCTGGAAGGGGTTTTTCACCACTGCTTCTCTCCTGTCCCTTCACAGTGACTGCACTGGATGTCCCAGGACCTCCCAGGGATCAGAATGCACTTGGGTGTTCCTAAACCAGAAGATGATCCACCCTTGGGGTGAGAGTCCCCTCCTCCACCCCACCCCACCCTTGCTAAAAAGCAAGCCGAGAACTGTTAATAATAATGATAACATCCACAACTAGCATTTACTGGGCGCTTACTGTGTCCCAGATGCTGTGACAAGCACTTCCCATTCCCTTTCTCATTTAACAATCACAGCAACCCCTGAGGAGGATATTGTTATATAGGGAAGGTCACTACCCAAGCTCGCTCAGCAAGCCAGGGTCAATGTCAAATGTTTCCATTTGGCTGGAACTTGCTTAAGGTTAGAGGAGGGCTGGGAGGTCTGTACCACAGGCAGGCAGGCATGTCCTCTGAGCTCTGGGAGGGGAAAGGAGAGGATGCTCTTCTCTGCTGAATCAGGGGACAGCTGTGGGGGCCGGGGCGACTGGGCAGGGAGCTGCAAGGGACAGATGCTGGGTCAGCCCCCTTGTAAAGGAAGGACTTTCTGTCATCATCTTGTCATCACAATGTCTAAGAGTAGAGCCATCCCAGAGGAGGTGGGAGCAAAGGAAAAAGAGAACTGAAACCCAAAAACTTCATCTGAGCCTCTGATCCAATGGAACCTGAAGTCTGACCTACGCCTGAACTAGGCAGTGACATGAGCCATGAAATTATCTTTAAAAAAAAATTGCCATAGCCAGTGTGGTTGATTTTCTGTGACTTGCGCTTGGGAGCCAGTCCTGTCTGGCACACACGGTGATGAAACCAAGTGAGCAGTAGAAAGAGCAAAGACGTGATTTTCAAGGAGCCCTAGACCTAGTTGGGACGGACTGTTTGGCCTTTTGCAATTTACTCATCATCTCTAGATCTCATTTGCAAAATGGAGGGGTCCATGGCTAAAATTCTATGAATTTTATGAAAATCTTCATTTTTTAAATAAAAGTTTCCTTGGATTGAAAGCAGTTGGAAAGACGGGCTTGTGAATGCCTTTGAATATTGTAGTGAGTATCTGTGTATGCCTAGCATCCTTTCCTGGAAATGGCAACTTCTTTTTGCTTTGGAGACCTGCTCTTCCTCTGTTCCATGTGATCCCAGTGGGACTGCCGGTCACGGACCTCAAAGGGTTTGGTGTTAAGTTCAGCCAATCAGGCCGCCTTGATTGAAGACCTATGAGGATAGACAGACAGTGGAGCTGAGATGTCCCCAGCGGTGGGGCTCTAGTGGGATTGTCCACAATTGCCCATGAGCTCCTGCCATTGAGGTCCTTGGAACTACCTGTCTTTACTTTCCCCAGGCTTGGTTGTGCAGCGACTCCTTCTACAGATTCTTCTGTTTTGGCTTTAGATAACCAGGTTATTTTCTGTGGCTTAACATCATCAAACTCTGTACTCTCCCTTTTCCTGAGTATTATGTCCCACATAATTAAAAACTTGAGTAATTCTAGACTAATTCTGAAAAAGCTTGGTCAGAATTTCTGTTTACAGCTGAAATGGCACTGCCATGTGGTAATGACACAAACACAATTCACCTCTGCTCACCTGTTTGCCAATAATATATAATCCTTGATGACCTTATGCTTTGGGGTTAATTTGCATTATTTGTATTTTGTATGGATAGTTTGACTTGATTATTCTATATAATACAATTTCAAATGTGTACTACTCATAGTCATGTAAAATGCACCACATTATATAAGGTATGTGGTAAATGCTCAGTAAATATTGCTGAATAAAACAACAAATCTATGAATCCTGACAGGAATCAGTAAACTATGACCCTTGGGCCTAAGTACAACCAGCCACCTGCATTTGTCAATAAAGTTTTATTGGAACACAGCCACACCCCATTTGTTGACATATTGTCTATGCCTGGTTTTGTTCTACAACAGCAGAGTTGAGTAGTTGTGATAGAGACCACCCGGACTGCAAAGCCTAAAATTCTTACTATCTGGCCCTCTGCAGAAAGTTGGCCATTCCCTGACCTAGGGAACTGAGCCAGGTAGATTAGACATTCTAAGTTCTGTCCTCTGAGTTTAGGTGATTCCAACTCAAGATGGACCAGCCTTTTAAGTCATATTTGCTATAGGGTATAGTGTGTAGCTATACTGAGTACTGATTTATGCATTTTTCTGTGTGGCTGTAATATTTCACAGTAAAAAAACAACAACAACCCATATGCACACAAGAGAAATTTCAGATGCTTAAATGAAAGAAGAGGAAGGTTAAAGCAGAGACTCCCTGAAGTTGCTCAAGAAAGTAAAAGGAACATCATTAAACCTGTAGTCCTGGTTGCTGCTCGCCTAGAGGCCGCGCAGAGTTGCCCATTTGAGATGCACCTGGGGCACCTCTGCACTTGTGACTTGTGATCTGAAGCCACTGTGTTCTCTCTGAATCACATCTTAACACACGCCTTGCCTGCCCTGATCAGCAGGCCCTTAGGCCTCCTGCTGGATCCCGGCTTCACAATGACCTTTGAGCTGCCCCCAGGGATCTGCAAAGTTAATAGCTTTTACTTTGAGTCGACAATTCCAAACATAATCTCTCAATTTAGTGATGATCCAGCCATCAGCTTTCATGGGATGTGGCCACAGACAGACAGAAGCAATTGATATTGATGGGCATGGGGAGGAAAAGCATTGACAAAATGACAGGGCAAATTACAGA
The DNA here is from genome assembly GCA_029593785.1 of Cabassous unicinctus. NCBI lineage: Eukaryota > Metazoa > Chordata > Mammalia > Cingulata > Chlamyphoridae > Cabassous > Cabassous unicinctus. The sequence goes on along the minus strand of JAQZBX010079280.1, from coordinate 8,269 downwards.
AGAACATGTCATCTACAGCAAATTTGGCAGGTCTGAACAAATCAGAAAGGATATCTCCTAGATGCACACAGAGACATTTGCAACAACTTGAAGGCCGTCCCCGAGCCCCTCCCAATGACCCAGATCTCAAGCGAATGCAGGTAGCTTAAGAGAGTAAGTGACAGGGCCCCAAAGGGTCTAGCCAACATCTTTACTTGGAAGGATGAGGGTTCAGGGCAGGGGTGGACCCACAGGAACTAGGGAAGTCACACCTGGACCTGTCTTCAAGCCTCAGGATGGCAGAACTTGGGCTGATAGGAGGACCTACACTTCTTTTCTCTGAGTGAGGCTCCTAACCCAAACCAACAACCTGAGGGTAAGGTGGGGAGAGGAGAGATGAGAACAACACTCCATGGACTTTGCACACTGAGCAGAGATAAACAAACTGAACCACACTAGAAAAAGGGCAGCCCAAGGCTTTCCCATGAGCCACAGTCACAAAAGGGATTCAGAGGATCTGAATCAAATGACTAATTAGGTTGGTGTAAGAGATAATATAGGATTCTATATCCTGCAAACAGAGAATATACCCTTTATTGAAGCACCCATGGAAGCATTTATAAAAATTGACCATACTGGGAAGTAGATGTGGCTCAACTAGTTGGGTACCTGCCTACCACATAGGAGGTCCCAGGTTTGGTCCTGGTGCCTCCTAAAAGAAGACAAACAGACACCGCCTCCTGCCACAACGAGCTAGATGCCAGCCCTGCTGCAATGATAAAATGTTACAAGCCAGCAGACACTGCAGCCTGTGGGGAGTGGCTGTGGCTCAGGCCATTGGGCACTCACCTCTCATGTAGGAGGTCCCAGGTTCGGTTCCCGGTGCCTCCTAGAGGTGAGCAAACAATAAGCAGATAGACAAGAGAACTATCTGGGGGAGGGGGAATAAATAAAGTAAATAAATATTTTTTTAAAAATTGGCCATACTTATAAAGAAAATATCAATACATTTCCCCAAAAGAAAAATAGAAATTTCCTTGACCATCAAGTAATAAAACCAAAAATTAATAATGAAAATAGAAATGAGACAAAAAGCCAACCATATGGAAAATTTAAAATTTCCTCCTAAACAACACTTGAGAACAAAAGGAAGTGAAAATTGCAAGTTCAAACCAGATTGAAAAAAACAAAAATAGTACATGTCATGATGTTAGCTTTTAACACTTGTATTTCAGAAAAAGTAAAAGAAAAATAAAGATAAACAAATAAAGTATTTAACCCAGGAAGATATAAAATAAACAACAAAATAAATCTATGAAAAGAAGAACAAAATAAAGGCAAGCAGAAATTAATTAATCAGATAACAAAACACAGGTAGAACTGATAAATCTAAGAGCTGATTCAGTGTGGACAAAACCACACTAAACTAGATAAGTGTGACAGTGTGAAGCTTTTTGTGGATCCCAGAGAAGATCATGTTCCTGGAACTAATCCATTCCTGTGGGCATGGGACCCTTTGATTGGATTGGATTCAGTTGGGGGCCTTTGATTGGATTGCTTCAGTGAGGTGTGACCCAGGATGGGTCTTGGTCCTCCTGCTGGAGCCCTTTTGGAATGGAAGACTGAAAGCAGAGACATAGAAACCCTGAGAGGCTGAGAGAGAAGTTCCGGAGGCCAGAGGTTGGACTCGGGAGCACTGAGGCATGGAAAGAGGCCCCCGAGAGGCTGAGAGAGAGGCCTGGAGGAGAGGGAAGAGGTGAGTCATATGCCTGATGGGCCACAGGTGAGCTCTGGGAGAAAGTAAGCCTGGAGGGCAAGGCAGAGACCTCTGCAGAGCCGCCATTGTGCCTTACCACGTGGCAGGAGTCCAGGATCTGCCAGGAGCTGACCTTCGGCAAGACAGCAACTCTCCTGATGCCTTGTTTTGGACATTTGCACAGCCTCAGAACTGTAAGCTTTTAACCTAATAAATTCCCATGCTAAAAGCCAACCCATTTCTGGTATATTGCTCCCAGCAGCTTTAAGCAAACCAAAACAATAAGCCACTAGCTAATCTAATCAAGGAGGAAAAGATACATGGAGAGAGCACAATCAGGAATGAGAAAAGGAAAGCTAATTGTGATACAAGGGATATTTTAATATGCATTTTTAATTACATAAATAATGCATGTGTGTTATAAACAAAAGTCAAATAATAATAAGAAAATAGAGCAAAAACTTAAAGTCCTCATTCACCTTTCCCTTCAAGTCCCACCTCTTTCTCCAGAGGTAACACGATTAACCAAGCCCACCCTGACATTTGTGGGACCCAGGAAAAGAGTCAAATTGAGGTCCACATGCCATATGTCTACATATATATATATATATATATATATATATATTTTGTAAATCAAGTAACAAATGGTTAAATAAAAATGTTCGAGCCTCCTAGCTTCAAAATGTCCTGGAAGACCAGGTTTGGGTTTAGAATTCCACAACTCTCCAGAGCTCCTCACCAGGGTGTGTCAGTGAGGCCCCTCCTCTTTTCCCATGCCTGGCTCTGTCCACACCATTGGGCCTCCTATGCGTGTGGACAAGTCTCAACCTGCACATCCCAGTTCCTCTACCACCCCCGAGCAGTCATCTTGGTTACCTGTCAGGCTTGGCACTAGTCACGACATTGGTGCACGCCACACTCAGGAGGACGTTACCTGGGGTGGGGTCCCCACAGGCTCCGGAAGGAATTCCTGGGTCCCAGGTTCATGAAGCTTGGTCCAGAAGGAGGGCACGGGCTCCAAGTGGCCACATCCCCTGGAGTGTGGAGCATCTGGGAGGAGTTGGAGCAGAACTCTCCATGGCACAAAGTCCAAGACTGGAGTCCTTCTGGCTCAGGTCCAGGGGTGACACTGCTAACCACTATTTATTATTGGGTATCTTTTCAGATCATTTATATCTAAAAGTGAGACTCTAACACCAAAATTAAAAAAATTATTTTAAAAAATGGCTTCTCTCTTTTTCTGAGACTTGATGTTTTTTCAATGTTTTGTAGATCTTTCCATGTCAGCATATATAGATCTATTTCATTCTCTTTAACTGTTGCATGATATAATACAATATAGATATGGAAGAAAATAATTATAAAAGCATATTTAACATGATTCAGTGTTTATCAATTTGAAAGTTAGGATGATTTAAAACTAAAGTAAGCTATAAAAACACAAATTGCCAAAATTGACTTGAGAAGAAATAGAAAACCTAGACAGACTAATAACTAAGGAAATAATTGAGGAAGTTGTCCAAGAAGACTTGTAGATTCTTTTAAATCCATAAGTGACAGAAAATTACAAAGCTCATCAAATTATTCTAAAGTGTTAAGAATTAAGGAAAACTGACCAGTTATTATTATGAAGATTCCAACATCAAAACTTGACAAGGTAACAAAAAAAATTTACAAGACAAATTTCATCTAAGAATATTGAAGCAAAAACTCTTAAAAATACTAATAAATGGAATCCAGTAATATAGATAAAGCATAAACTGTAGCCAAACGGTGGAAGGTCAGCCAAAGGGGTGCTGATGCAAAGTACCAGAAATCTGTTGGCTTTTATAAAGGGTATTTATTTGGGATAAAAGCTTACAGTTACAAGGCCCTAAAGGGTCCAACTCAAGGTTGATTTCTCACCCAAAGTCAGTTGCACGTTTTGACACAAGATGGTGGGCGATGTCTGCCTGGTCTCTCTTTCCTTCTTCCTTTTAAGGTTCCCAGCTTCTTCCAATCTCAGCTGTAGGCTGGCAAAGGGCTTAGTTGCTCTGTTCTCTTCAGCTGCAAACTGTCAGGTGAATGGCTCATCTCTCTTCCCAGGGCCGCAGGATCCTCTTCTGTGTCTATGGAGCTCTCTCTTCCGGGTATCTTCTTCTGTGTTCTCCTTGAGTGAGTGTCCATTTATATGGCCCACCAAGGGGGTGGGGACTCAACTCTGAGTTGCCCTAATGATGTGGTCAAATCAAAGCCCTAATCATAACATCTTAATCAAAGACATCTCAGCTGAATCTAATACAATCAAAGGGTATCACATCCAGAGGAATAGATTAGTTTACAAACATAATCTCTTCCGGGGGTTCATAAATAATCTCAACTGCCACAGGTCAACACACAAAAATCAGTAATATTTCTCCATACTAGCAACGAATGATTGGAAACTAAAATTAAAAGCACAATACTATTTACAATTGTTTCAAAAAAAAAAAGAAAAAAAAGAAATAGGCATAAATAGAACAACACAGGATCTGCATATTGAAAACTATAAAGTGCTGCTGAAAGAAGTCAAGGAAGACCTAAATGAATGAAGAGACATACTTTGCTAAGGGATTGGAAGACTCAACATAGCAAAGAAGACTGTTCTTCTCAGATTTATTTATAGGTTTGACATAAATCCTATCAAAGTCCCAGCAGGATTTTTGTAGATATTAGACAAGCTGATTCTAAAATTTAGATGGAAAATAGCTAAAATAATTTGGAAAATAAAGAATAAGGTCGGAAGAATCACACTGCCCGAATTTAAGACATTGTTAGGGAAATGCAAATTAAGGTCATGATGAGATGTCATCATGCACCTGCTAGAATGGCCGAACTGAAAATCATGGTAATGCTTCACAGACCCAATAAACAAGTAAATTATTGAAATCAACCAGGATAGGTGGACGAATCCCAAAGTGAAATATAAAAAGCAGCAAATGAACCTAACTGTGTTACAAATTAGTAGGATAACTTCAGTATAAGGTGTGGAGAATCAAAGAACTCACCTAAGTAATTTTGGGAAACAGTATTTTGACCAGATACTGTAAGGTCAAAGTCAAAAAGAATTGTACACAGCTCTCTGCTGCATGCACTGTGAGAGCAAAGACCGTTCTTGACAACCAGACTTTCAACATCCCAGAAAAGGCCAAGTCACGCCAAAGGGACGCCCAGTGATTATGAAGGGCCCCAGACGAGCCCTGCGGAGCGACGTCAGTCACATCAGCGTAGAACTCGGTGTCCTGGGAAAGAAAAAGAGGAGGCTTCCGGTTGACAAATGGCAGTGACGGGCTGCAGTTCACACCCGCTGCAGGCACGGGCAGAAAGTGCCCAAGGCTGTGGCCCTGGGCTTCAGTTGCAGGATGAGGTCTGTGTCTGCTCACTTCCCCACCAACGTCGTTTTTCAGGAGGGTGGATCTCTTGTTGAAATTCAGAATCTCTTGGGTGAAAAATATATCCTCAGAGTTCGGATGAGGCCTTGTTCAGTATCTCCAGCCCAGAAAGATGACATTGAACATGTATCAAATTCAGCTGCTTTGATTCAGCTGGCCACAACAGTTAAACAGAATATCAGAACATGTTTAGAGGATATCTATGTCTCCGAAAAAGGAAGAGTTCATCAGGCTGATAAATAAAGTCTAAGAATTGTCCAGCAACAGAAGCAACAAGGTGCCAGAAGATTCCTAAGACCCATTTGTGATACTTTAAAGTTGCAATAAAGCTCATCTGTTGAAAAAGAAAAGAACTGTACACAAACATTTTACTTAATTTAATAAATGTATATATTCTAGAATTGAACTAAAAGAGTGCATATGTTGTGGATAATGATAGACAGGCTTCTCAGTGTCAGAAAATGAAGTTAGAAATAATGATAAACCCTGTGGTGCTGGATTGGAATCAGAAATATCAGGATGGACCTATAGTGTTTTTTCTATTAGAGAAGTTGTAGGTTTATAGAAAAATCATGCATAAAATACAAAGTTCCCATATATACCCCCCTATTATTATCACCTTGCGTTAGTGTTGAACTCATGGTTTTAAATAGATATGTGGATGGATAAGCATAGGAATAAATATGGATGTGTGTGTATGTACGCATTAGTAGACCCACGTGAATTTCCTAGCTCTGTCCTCTGAGAAGGCTTGGAGACAATGACACCCAGGAGCAATAGGCCCATCTAATTACCCTTTTCCAATAAAAGGCACTAGAGTTCCTTGGAGAAATGGCTTGATTCCAGGCTGGGGCAGGAAAAGTACAAGATGATCCTGGAACATATTGTAGTGCTAGAAAATACGGAAAGTGCTCAGAAAACAATGGGCCATGGCAAAAAGCGCTACAACTGGGACAATTTGAGCAAGAAAATAAATAAGGGTTGGAGTGTAACCCTGCTCCATTCTCACCCACAGTCATTATCATCTCTTCACCTACTGTATTACTAACTTATTGACTATGTTTTTTGCTGATTGCTTGTCTCTCCCCAGTAGAATATAAGCTTTAAAAGGTGGGATCTTTTTGGTCTGTTTTGTTTACTGAGATGTCCCAAGTACCATAACAGCACCGGGCATAAATATTCAGTAAATATTTGTGGAATGAGGGAATTTTCTTTTTTTGCTTTTTTCCTTTGGCACATACGTTAGGGAAACGGAATATTCTGATGGCAACAAAAAGAATTTATCCAAACAATTAAGCACCAAACATCAGCAGCCATGACCATCTGATTTTTTGCCTCAGCACATCTGAGACTCAAACGGGAGGCAGGGATAGAGGGAGCCGAGCAGCCTGGAATATTCCCCCGAGGAAAGCAAGTGGCAACCATGGGAGCCCATTTCCCAGGGAACACTGCCAAGGGGTTTCCTCTCAAAAGGATACTCAGCTGTTGCTATTTTGAAAACTCAGTGAGAGGCTGACTTTTTTTAATTAGAGAAGTTGTGGGCTTACAGAAAAATCATGCAAACAGTACAGGACTCCCATATACCACCCTATTATTAACTCCTTGCATTGGTGGTAATTTGTTACAATTGATGAAAGCACTCACTTTTAAAAATAATTGTACTGTTAACTACAGTCCATGGTTTAACTTAAAGCCCACTGAGATCTTGCCTCGCAGAAACCTCACCCGTGCAAATGGCAATGGGTGCCTGTTTTATGGATAAGGGAAAGGAAGTATGGGCACTCTCCTTGGAGTCCTCCTGATTTCTCCCTCCCAGTGCCCCTCTGGTTATTCCAAACAAACCAGACCTCCATCCTGAGGACCCCTACCCTTCCTTCATAAGATAGCGGCCATCCCACTTCCTAGAGAAAATCTAGACAATCTTCTTAAATGTCCCCACTTTGCTCCTGCATAGTACATGGCACCTGTCCCACCCCACTCCTCCCAGGGAATGTGCTGTCCCTCCTCCAGTTCCCCTCAGCTCTGGTCCTAGATCTAATCATCTATCACCTCATTCCCGGACTTGACCCATCAACCTCTCCCTTTCTGCTGGAGCTATCTTTTTAAGGACACAGACCCTGAAACTCAACTGCCTGGGTTCAAATCCCAACTCTACCACTTAACATGTGCACAAACTTAGGCAAATTATCAAACTGCCCTGTCCCTCAGTATCCCCGTATGTAACATGGACTTACCGCTCAGAAGCGCTGTGAGGATTATATGAATCAATATATGCAGAACACTTAAATAGAGCCTTGTACATAGTAAGTGCTCAGTTAATGTTAGGTTTTGTTTTTTTAATGAAAAGCTTTCCCATCTTAAAAAAAAAAAGAAAGAAAACCTCTCCAATTCATATTCTATTACCTTTTCTCTCTCCTTTTCTATTCAACCAAGCTTGGAAAAAAGAAGCCTGTTTTCTGGCTTCATTTCTTCACCCCCTTTTTTCCTCCAATCTGCTGGCCTCTGGCTTCTCCTCCCACCATTTTCCTGAAATTGCCCTTGCAAAGGTCTCCAGTCATTTCCTAACTGCCACCCACCACCCCCTAGGGGTCAATTCTCAGTGTATATATTTTACTTGGATTCCCAGCAACCTTAGATCCTGTGGATGGTTCCATTCTTGAACTTCTCGTCTCCTTTGACTTCCTTAATGTCTCTTCCTTCTGGTTCTTCCCGTGTAGTGGTCGTGAGAACGTGGAGCCTAATTGACCAAGGGCTTCAGCTGCTCTGCTCTGCAATCCAGTGCCACATTTGTGCCAAGACCGTGGTCCCAGTGGGCTGCTCCCTGACAGCGCCTGAGCTAAGCAGGTCTGTTCCTAGCAGACATGGGTCTCTTCTGATGGGATTCCCCAGGGGTTCTGCTGAACTTTTCTTAGGACTGCACTGCTGACTGTGGCGGCCATCAATGGAGGTGCTTAGCTCTCGGAGGAGGACTGGGCACTTCAGAACTTGGAGCCTCTTTCACCCTGGTTATAATCTTAATCATAATAGCGATATCTTTCCTTTTTAAATTGTTTACCTGCGAAAACATGCTCCTGGCTTATGCTGTGATTGGTACCGCTGGGTGCAAGGCAAGGCACTGCAAAGG
>JAQZBX010079279.1:0-14003 GCA_029593785.1 Cabassous unicinctus | reverse complement strand
CTGATGCGGCAAGACCTCACAGCAAGGGGGAGATAAGCAGACACAGAGAAGACACGCAGCAAATGGACACAGCAGCACAAGCAGCAAGGGGGGGATAAATAAAATAAAAATAAATAAATCTTTAAAAAAAAAAGCATGATTCGGAGGACACTTACCTCACACCATATACAAAAATCAACTCAAAATGGATCTAACCTAAGAGTTAGAAATATCAAAATACTAAAAGAAAATGTAGGGAAGCATCTTCAGGACCTTGTGCTAGGCAACTTTCTTTTTTAATAAAATTTTGTTGTTGAAGTATATCATTCACACATGAACATATGTAAACAATAAATTTATAGTAAAATTTGTGAAGTTACAAAACAAACATGCATATCATCATATAAGGTTCCCATACATCTCCCCACTACCAACACCTTGCATTTTTACAAAATATTTGTTACAAACTATGAAAGAGTGTATAAATATAAATATTTCAACTGGTTTTAATTAACACTTACAGAAGTCTTCATCCAAAACCGCCAATTAAACATTCTTCTCATCATCATATGGAACATTCCCCAAGACAGCACACATGCTGGTTTATATAACCACCTTAAATTTATAAGCATAGGAATTATACAAAGTTTGCTCACAGACCACAATGTAATTCAATTAGAAGGCAAAAACACTAAGAAAACACTAAGCTGGAAATCCACAGATATCTGGAGATTAAACAACACAGTTCTAAATAGCACATGGGTCAAATAAGAAGTTTCAAGAGAAATTAACAAATATTTTGAAAACAAATATGCAACTCTCATAATTTTTGGAATCAGTGAAGTGAGTGTTAGAAGGAAGTTTATAGCATTGAACGCATACCTTTAAAAATGGTTTTTTTTACATATTAATAAAGCATAAATCCATCCAAAGTGTACAATCAATTACATTTATTATAACCACATAATTGTGCATTCATCGTTTCAATCATTTTTAGAACATTTTCATTATTCCAATAATAATAATAAACAAAAAACAAACAAAAAACTCATCACCTCTCAATCTGTCTATGATTCCCCTAGGCAATTCTTTCTGAGATTTTATACCAAAGCACAAGCAACAAAAGAACAAATAGATTAATGAGACCTCATCAAAATTAAAAACTTTTGTGCCTCAAAGGACTTTATCATGAAAGTAAAATGACAACCTACACAGAGAGAAAATACTTGGAAACCACATATCTGATAATAGTTTAAATCCAGAATATATAAAGAAATCCTTCAACTTAACAACAAAAAGACAAGCAACCCAATTTAAAAATGGACAAAAGGCTTGAATAGACATCTGTCCAAAGAAGATATACAAATGGCCAGAAAGCACATGAAAAGATGTTCAACACCATTCACCATCAGGGAAATACAAATAAAAACCACAATGAGATACCATTTCACACCCATTAGAATGGCTGTTATTTTTTAAAAATGGAAAATAACAAGTGTTGGAGAAGATTCAGAGAAATAGGAACACTCATTCATTGTTGGTGGCAATGTAAAATGGAGCACCCACTGTGGAAGACAGATTGGCAGTTCCTCAGAAAGCTAAGTCTAGAACTACCATATAACCCAGCAATCCCATTTCTTGGTCTATACCCGAAGAATTGAAAGCAGGGATTCAAACAGATATTTGCATACCGATGGTCATGACAGCATTATTCACAATTGCCAAAAGATGGAAGCAACCCAAGAGTCCATCAACCAATGAATGGGTAAATAAAATGTGGTATATACATATAATAGAATATTATTCAGCCGTAAAAAGGAATGAAGTTCTGATACATGCTACAATATGGATGAACCTTGAAGACATCATGTTGAGTGAAATAAGCCAGACACAAAAGGGCCCATATTGTATTATCTCACTGATTTGAAACAATTATAATAAGCAAACTCATAAAGTCAGAATTTAGAATACAGCTTACTAGAAGACGGGGTGGGGATAGGAAAGGGAAGTTAAAGCTTAAAATGTACAGGGTTCCTATGTGGAATGATGGAAATGTTTTGGTACTAGATGGTAGTGATGGTAGCACAACATTGTGAATGCAATTAACAGCACTGAACTATATCTCTGAATGTGATTAAAAGGGAAAACTTTAAATTGTATATATGGTAACAGAATAATTTTTTTAAATCCTTGAAACTACACTACACAAATAGGGAACCCTAAATTAAACCGTGGACTTTAATTAGTAGTATAATTATTAAAATGTGCTATCATTAATTGTGGCAAATGTTCCACACCAGTGCAAGGTGTGTTGGTGGTGGGCTGGTATATGAGAATCCTGTATTTTATGCATGATTGTTCTGTAAACCCACAACTTCTCTAAAAAAAAAAAGACTCCGAGGTTTTCCCAGGAATCCAAGAGAATTGGTTGTAATAATTTAAAGGTGGACTTCAGTGAGTGTACTATGAATGAGGAATTGAAATTGAAACAGGTCAGGGATTTCAGCTGAAATAACAGAAATGATGCATGAGCTCATGGGAATTGTCCAGTTTGAGCTGTCTCAGTGAGCATGTCCAGTTGCAATGTTGGGTATAGTATGGCTTAGCCTCCAATATAGCTGGCGTTTGTTTTGGTTGTGGTCTTTGACAGCCTTCATTGGCTAGGTGACTCCATTAAGGGTTTGGGTAAGTGCTAAACTACAGTAACAAATGGCTAAGCTATTACTGTTTGCACCAGAACTCTACTCAATGTTCTAAAAAAGTCGTAGATGTCCCTAAGTTCTACAGCTTTCCAAACTCAACCTTCCCCTTACAATCTAGATAATAATCTGAATCTCAAACTGCTTGGCTAGAAGGATGCCTGGCCCTTTGTCAGGTTTCCCTTCCCAAGGAGCTCTGAAAATCCCTGGGGAATATTTCTGTGTTCTACAAAGCAGGAGCCTTGATTGTCACTTGAGCTTCAAGGAGCTTACATGCCTGGCTTCTGGCCAGCTTGGTCCTTCTTTCCCGTGTGTATTTCTCTGGACTATTTCTGTTCTCTTGGAAATCCCATCCTAAATTCCAGAACACAGCTAAAATAAGATTTTACTGAAGGCTTGGGGAGAGCAGACAGGAATCAGTGCAGAGAGCTCCCGGCTGGCTATTTCCCTCCTTGGGCCCCAGCCTGACGCTGTGTTGCTAGGGCCAGCTCACTCTCCACAACAGAATTGCCTCTGTCTATATCCTCCCTACTCAAGTTCAAATCTCCACCCCCTCCCCCACCCCAGTCTTCTTTAGGGTGCAGCAAGACGAAAGAAATATCTCCAGTATCTGCCTCCCATGTTCTGCAGACATGTAACTCAGCCCAGAGTGAAGACAATCTGTTAATGCCATTGTGAAGAGCAGTCTAATTCCTCACTGACCCCAAATTCCAGTTCAGAAAATAATTTGTTTGCCTTATAGTTGCAAAACCAGCAGTCCCATTAAAATGTTTATCTGAATGTTGTGCTACCCGTCACCACCAACATTGTGAATGTAATTAACAGCATTGAATTATTTATTTGAATGTGGTTAAAAGGGGAAATTTTAGGTTGTATATATGTTACTAGAATAAAAATTTTTTTAAAAACTCCATTGAACTGCAAACATACACAGCAAACCCTAAATTAAACCATGAACTATATAGTTGACAGTACAATTATAAAAATGTGCTTTCATCAATTGTGTGGCAGTTTGAGATTATTAATGAATTCCAAAAAAGAGAGATATGTTTGCAAACTAGTCTGTTCCTCTGGGCTTGATCCCCTCTGACTGTATTAGATTCAGCTGAGATGTCTTTGATTAAATTATGTTAAGAGTAGGGCTTTGATTCAGTAAGGTGTAACTCAGTGTAAGTCCCTGCCGCCGTGGTGGGCTATGTAAATGGACAGTCACTCAAGAAGTCACACAGAAGAAGATATAGAAGAAAAAGAGAGAACTTTGTCAGTTTTGATCCTGGAGCCCTGGGGAGAGATGAGCCATTCGCCTGATAGTTTACAGCTGAACTTGTGAAGAGACCAGAGCAGCTCAGAAACCCTGAGAGAGAGCCCTATGCCAGCCCACAGCTGAGATCCGAAGAAGCTGGGCCCACGGGGCCTTCAGAGAAAGAAGGAAGGAGAGAGGAGGCTCGCAATCTTACCTCAACACGTGGCAGCTGACTTGGGTGAGGAAGTACCTCTTATGGTACCTTGAGTTGGACTCTTTAGGGCCTTGTAACTGTAAGCTTTTACCCCAAATAAATACCCTTTACAAAAACCAACAGATTTCCAGTACTTTGCATCAGCAACCCCTTTGGCTGACTAATACAAATTGTAACAAAGGTACCACACCAATGCAAGATGTTACTAATAGGGTAGGATATGGGAACCCTAGATTTTATGCGTGATTATTCTGTAAACCCACAACTTCTTTAATTTAAAAAAATTATCTTAAATTAAGATTCCTACGTATCTCTGCCTGGAACCAGGAAGCCATCCGTTTTTTGAAATAGCACTTATACCTGCCACATCCAATCTCCCTTTATAATCTGGAGATTCTCTCCCAACCTAGCAGCTGGAGAAGGGTGTGTGGTGCTTACACTACACTCCATCTTTGTGGCCTGTCCTTTTGTAGGACCGTGTTCTATCCTTGGGAGGACACCCTAGACTTATGTCCCAGAAATGGATCTTTACATGACACTTCCCTGCTGGGTCTGGGGTCCCTGGAGGAGTGGATAGTTTTGGACCAGGCTGGTGATGCTAAGCCAGAGAAAAGTCCTTTGAGTACTGCTGAAGGCAGCGTTTGTGGTCTAAGGCGAGGAAGGAGGAACAAAGTCAGCAGTGAAACTGTCTGTGACAAAAAGATGGACAATGCAATATAGTTTGGCCCACACGGAGAGAAGAGAGCCAGGGCAGAATTTTGGACAGCACCCTAAAGCCAGCTTCTTTTCCTTTTGTTTACTCTTCTTCGTAGAGTTGCTCTGTGTTATGTTCATAGGGGGCCCCAGCCTTAGGAGAAAGTTTGAGTTTTCCCTTTTTAAAACATTTCAAACTATTTGCCTTGATGTGTCAATCTATACTTTTCAAACTAGGGCACAATTTTCCCTTCCTCCATGTACATAAAGCCATAGAATACCGTACACATTAGTGGCATGTGGATTTAACTTGAAAATGGCCTGGAATGGAGGGGAGGGGGTTCTGTTCTGGATTTTTGCATTCATACTTCTTTGTCACAAGACAAAGCTAACAGCTTCTTTTCCATTTTTATGTTTTTTCACGAAAGCTTGGAGTTATTTTTTAAATTTTAAATCAAAATAATGCATGTACATAGCTTAAAATCAAATCATATAAAAGCTTATCCTGCAAAACTGCAATGCCCTGTCCTAGGCCACCACAGCCTCCAGCCTGGCTCCCCAGAGGTAACAATTTATTACTCTTGTAGCTGTTTATTCTACTAGCTACTTCCATATTTCTAAATAATATGTTTAAACTGCTCTTTATTGATCCATAAATTTCCGACATTCTCGGTTGATTTTGAATCATGACAGATGTGATATTGACTCTTTTATCCCCTCATCCCCTTTCCCCCACCATCTGCATTTCCTCATATAGCTATTTCACTATTTTTTGTTAAATCATTTGTGTTGTAAAATAGACATTTGCCACCTAACATCCATTCCCTTTCCTCTTGTAACTGTACCCTAATTTCCAGTGGGGTAGTCACCTTTCCCCTATATAGTTCACAACTTTCTTGGAGGCTGACCCCATTTCCAGCTGCAGGGATGGGCCCTGACTGGCTGAAGCCAACCAACCCTCTCCATCCCCCAAGGTAGAATGATGGGTTCAAGAAAAGTCATGTCACCCAGAATCGACCAATGAGAGGCTTGATGGAAGAAACCGTGACCGCATTTCTTTGTTCTTCTGCAGAAGCCACCTTGAGAGACATTCTCTCCCTGCTGGACATGAACGGAGATGCATGAAGCCACTAGAAGGTGCTGGAAGCCACCGTGCAACCAGGAGGAAGTCAGCCTTAGTTTGGATACTGCAAAAGGCAAACAGGAGAGAGAGAAATTAAAGATATTAGAGTTTCCCTGCATCAAGCCTCACCTGGAGCCTCAATTACCTTCAAAGTTCTCAATTATGTGACCAAAATAATCCTCTTTATTGTTTAAGGCAGCTTGAGTTTTCAATTACTTGCAAAAGAAAGATTCTTCACTGCTATAAGTGTAATCATTATGATTACACAGCAAAGCATTCAGGATTTCATGACCAAGCTAAATACTGTATGATTACATATTCTTTCATGTACAGGGTTTTTTGCTTGTTTTTAAAATTAATTATTCTTTTCACTTGCAAAATTTTCCGTATGCATGTCCTTAATTCTTTCCATATACTCATCTCCAATCTCCTTCTCCTATTGGAATGGTGGCCCTCTCAGCTCTGCTGTCAACCTGTGTCTTCTCTTCAATGCTCTCCTCAGTTGAATCCACTATTTCCTTGATAGCATGACTTTCCCTTTTCTTTTTTTTTTTTTTTTTTTTTGATTATTCAGGATTTTGCTGGAACATTTTATCAACGCTTTCTGTGAAAGGGTGTCAAGCAAGGAAATTATCTATGGATGGCTGAAGATGCCTTAATTCTGCCCTCGCACTTGACTGATAACCATGCAGGGTATGAAATATCAAGTTGAAAATTATATTCTATAAGGTTTTTGGCACTATTGCTCAGTTTCTTTCTGATATCCAAAGTTACTATTGAGAAGTCTGATGCCATTCTGATTGCCTTCCTTTGTGTGTGAACTTTTTTGCATTATTTTGCTCTTTGGAACCTTTTAGGCAGCTCCTTAATCCTTAGTTCTAAAACTTCTCTTATGAGTGCCTTGATGTGGGTGATTTTTTTTCTCATTGTGATGGGATCTGGAGCCTGGTGTCTTTCATTTCGGAAATTTTGTTCTTATATTCTTTCCTCTATTGTTTTCTTCCCTCTGTTTCTTTTTTCTTACTTCTCATCTATTTTTCTGGAATCTTCTTAGTCAGATGTGGGATTTCCAGGGTTTAATCTGTGTCTTTTCTTGCCATCTTCTTATTTTCTAACATATTATCTTTTTGTTCTGCTTCTGGTCATATTTCCTTGACTTTGTCTTCCACTCATGTTTTTTATTTTAGCTGTAATTGTTATTTCCGTGAGCTCTTTGTAGTCTATTTTTCATGTTTAAGAGATGCAATACTTTCTCATAGGTCTCTCAGAATATTTATTAGAATTGGGTTGTCTTTATTTAAAGTTTTTTTCTATTCATTATATTATCTTTATTTTCTCCAGATTCCTTTTATCAGTTGTGTTTTTTATTTTCGTTTCCCTCTCTCAGGATAAAGGCTTTCCTCGTTTGTCTGGTGATATTTGATTGCCTGTGTTTAAGAGCTGACTAGAAACTCAGTGGTTTGAGCAGGATTCAGTCAAGACAGGCTGGTGCTGGAGTGACAGGGAAGGAAGCTAGGCATTTCACTGGCGTATGCCCAGAATATCAGTGTGTGGAGGTTTTTTCTCTGGGGATATCTGTTTCTCGACAGCAAACTCTTCTGATTTTCTACCTTGTTGAAGGCTGGGATTGAACTGTGCACCAAGCAGTGGGAGGGGAAGCTGGTGGTGTAATTGTTTCATTTGTGAACCTCCAGTTAATTTTACTGTTTTCATAACCATTCCTCACCACAGTTCCAACTTTTTGGATTCAGTTTCTCCAGAGAATAAACTTCCAGTTTCCTTCTTGGGGTGGAGGTGACAAGAAGGTGTAAGTCTGTCTGCTGGCATCATGTGCACAGAAGTGGGGAATAGGGCTTGGGGGTTCGACTATTCCATATAGAGTCCTCCAGCAAATCCCCCAGTCTGTGCCTCCATACTGCACACACAGCCTCCTCAGTAGTTAGTGCCGCTGCATCCTTTCCAGGATTCCATGGGATGATCAGCTCATTTCTCACCCACATCCCACTCTGCACACATCCTGAGGCCTCTTGTGTCATGCCATATCAATTATCACTCCTCCATCAACCTGTGTCTTCTCAAGATTTATTGAAATTTCTTTGGTCCTTGTGAGTTCATGACTATTTATTCATTTATGACTATTTTATTAGGTTTTTTGATGCAATGAAAAGAGATAAACTTGTGTGATCAACCCATTTTCTTTCACTGGAGGCTTCTAGAAACTTTTACATATAGACAGATATTGAAAAATAAGGTACTTTTGTGGCTCCAAAAATTTAGTTGCATTAACAATGTAGAGTTAGGATTGGGTTAGTGACTTCTAAGTAATCAGAGAATGTGCAAAGGCTGCAGTGAGCACAAATTATACTGACATCTCCAGCCACATGGCTACTCCAGACCATCAGAGTGAGAAAAACTGTAAGGTGAAATTTCCACAGGGGTCACAGAAAAATGCATACCTAGTTTTTAAAAATAAATTTTATAAAGACAGTTGTCATCAGAGGTTCTGAGGGGAGGGAGAGGGAAGAATTGGTATAACATGGGGCATTTTGGGGATATTGGAATTGTTCTGAATGATATTACTATGATGGATTGTAAGCTGTTATATATTTTGTCAAAACTTACAAAATTGTGCAGTGCAAAGTGTAAAACATAATGTAAACTATAGACCATGGTTAGTAGCAATGCTTCAATATGTGTTCATCAATTATAACAAATGTACCACACTAATGAAAGATGTTGTTAATGGGAGAAAGTGTGTGTCGGGGAGGCGGCATAGGGGAATTCCCTATATTTTTGATGTAACATTTATGTAATGTAAAGCTCCTTTAAAAATAAATGAAAAAAAGAAACAGAAATGTAACTTAAAAAAGTAATAAGTTTACCAACTTTTAAAACACTTTTCAGACTTCCGGGAAGATGGCAGACTAGTAAGACATGGGAATCTCTTCTCAAGAAAAATAGCTAGAGGACAGGCTGAAACAGCCCCGAAAAAGATCTTCTAGGGTTTAGGACAGCAGGTGAAGGCTGCACACCACCCAGAGGAGAGAGGGTCAAAACAGGGAAATCACGACTGTGAGTTGGAACCAGCGGCGGCAGCTGCTGCCGGCACCCTCCCCCACACTAAAAACTCTTTAGAATTCTCGGGTCTCTGGACCTGAGACTACAGACAAAGGGGGGTCCAGGGATCTACCACCCCAGGAAAGGGGAGACAGAGGGACACAGCCTAAAGCTGACTCAGCTTCTGACCCACAAATTTGGTCTGCTGTGCCCCACGAGCCCTTCCAGGCCAGGTGAGACCACACAGTGGTTTGCCCTGAGAGCTGGTGAAGGACTAGATAAATCCGACCCTCGCAATCTCCCTCTCTTCTAGCCTGGACTAATTGTTGAGGACTCTCCAGGAAAGGGGAGAGGGAGGGACACAGCCTAAGGCTGACTCAGCTTTTGACTCACAAATTTGGTCTGCTGAGTCCCAAGAGCCCTTCCAGGCCAGGTGGGGCTGTGCCAGAGGCTTTTTCTGGTCTCTATAGCCTCTCTGCCCAAGGCCCTAGGAAGCGACTCTACAAAGAATTACTGGGTCCAGTGCCCAGTTTTGAGAAACTAGCAGGACAATTTTAACAATTCAGATTGAGCCAAAAATAAAAGAGCTGTGGTAACTCACAGCCTCCTGCCACTAAATCCCTATAAAAGAGAAAGACATAGAGTATCTGAGTAAACTACATCCTAACCAGATGCCTAAACATCAGGAAAATATTACGAGTCATACTAAGAAAATAGAAGACAGGCCCAAGAAAAGGAATACATCAAAGTCCCAGAAGAGATGAAGAATTTGAGAGAACTAATCAGTGAGATGAGCACACATTTCCAAAATCAAATTAATGAGTTGCAAGACAATATAGTTAAAGCTATAAATGACATCAAGAAGACATTGAGCAAATGCAAAGAAAAATTTGAAATCCTGAACAGAAAAGTAACAGAGCTTGTGGAAATGAAAGACACAATAGGTGAGATCAAAAACACATTTGAGGCATACAACAGCAGACTCGAAATGGTAGAAGAAACAATAAGTGACAAAGAAGATAAAACAGCTAAAATTGAAGAGAGAAAAGAATGGAAAAAAATGATCAGGGGCTCAGAGAGTTGAATGACAACACAAAATGCAACAACATACGTGTCTTGGGATTTCTAGAAGGGGAAGAGAAGGGAAAAGGGGCAGAAAGAGTATTTGAGGAAGTAATAGCTGAAAATTTCCCAACTCTCAAGAAAGAAATGAACTTACATGTCCAAGAAGCACACCGTACCCCAATCAGAATAAATCCAAATAGACCTACACCAAGACACATACTACTCAGAATGTCAAATGTCAACGATAAAGAGAAAATTCTCAGAGCAGCAAGAGAGAAGCAAATGATCATGTACAAGGGATGTCCAGTAAGACTTAGCACAGATTGCTCTTCAGAAACCATGGAGGCAAGAAGACAGTGGTATGATACAATTAGGAAACTGAAAGAGAAAAACTGCCAGCTGAGAATTCTTTATCCAGCAAAACTGTCCTTCAGATATGAAGGTGAGTATAAAATATTCACAAACAAACAGAAACTAAGAGAGTTTGCAAAAAAGAATCCACCTTTGTAGGAAGTATTAAAGGAAGCCTTAGAACCTGAAAGAAAAAGGCAGGAGAAAGAGGCTTGGAAGAGAGTATAGAAGAAAGAATAGCAGAAAGGTAACCAAAAGAGTAAAAGGCAGACAAAAATAAGATGACATATGAAAACCTAAGAATAAAACGGAGGAAGTAACTAGTTCATTTACCGTAATATCATTGAATGTGAATGGATTAAACTATCCAATCAAAAGATACAGGCTGATAAAATGAATTTAAAAACATGAGCCATCCATATGCTGCTTACAAGAAACTTACCTTAGACCCAGGGACACAAACTAGCTGAAAGTGAAAAGTTGGAAAAAGATACTCCATGCGAATCGTAACCAGAAAAGAGCAGAGGTAGCTACACTAATATCAGACAAAACAGACTTTAAATGAAAAAAAGTTATAAGAGATACAGAAGGCCATTATATATTAATAAAAGGGACAATCCACCAGGAAGATATAACAGTCATAAATATCTACGCACCTAACCAGAGTGCCCCAAAATATATGAGACAAACTCTGGCAAAACTGAAGGGAGAAATAGACATTTCCACAATAATCGTTGGAGACTTCAACATCCTACTCACATCATTAGATAGAACAACTAGACAGAAGATCAACAAGGAAACAGAGACCTTGAACAATATGATAAACAAGTTAGAACTAACAGACATATACAGAACACTGCATCCAAACTCAGCAGGTTATACATTCTTCTCAAGTGCTCATGGATCTTTCTCCAGGATAGACCACATGTTAGGTCATAATGCAGCTCTCAATAAATATAAAAAGATTGAAATTATACAAAGCACCTTCTCAGATCATAATGGAATGAAACTAGAAATCAATAATAGACAGGAAAAAAGTAAATTTGCAAATGTGTGGAGACTGAACAACACACTCCTAAATAATCAGTGGGTCAAAGAAGAAATTGCAAGTGAAAACAGTAAATATATTGAGACAAATGAAAACGAGAACACAATGTATCAAAACTTATGGGATACAGCGAAGGCAGTCTTGAGAGGGAAATTTATAGCCTTAAATGCCTATATTAAAAAATAAGAAAGGGCTAAACTCAAAGATTTAACTAAACAACTAGAGAAACTAGAAAAAGAACAGCAAACCAATCCCAAAGCAAGCAGAAGGAAAGAAATAATAAAGATTAGAGCAGAAATAAATGAAAATGAGAACAGAAAAATGATAGAGAAAATCAACAAAACCAAAATTGGTTCTTTGAGAAGATCAATAAAATTGACAAAACCCTAGCTAGACTAACAAAGAAAATAAGAGAGAAGATGCAAATAAATACAATCAGAAATAAAAGGGGAGAAGTTACAAATGACCCCACAGAAATAAAAAGAATCATAAGAGGATATTATGAAAAACTATATGCCAACAAACTAGACAACCTAGATGAAATGGACAAATTTCTAGAAACTCATAACCAACCTACACTGACACTACAAGAAATACAAGTACTTAACAAACCAATCACATTTAAGGAGATTGAATCCATCATCAAAAATCTCCCAGCAAAGAAAAGTCCAGGACCAGATGGCTTCACAGGTGAATTCTACCAAGCATTTTAAAAAGATTTAACACCAATCCTGTTTAAACTCTTCCAAAAACTTGAAGAGGAGAGAAAATTACCCAACACATTTTATGAAGCCAACATCACCCTAATACCAAAGCCAGATAAAGATTCTACAAGAAGAGAAAATTACAGACCAATCTCTCTAATGAACATAGATGCAAAAATTCTCAACAAAATACTTGCAAATCGAATCCAACAGCATATCAAAAGACTTATACATCACAACCAAGTGGGACTTATTCCTGGTATGCAAGGCTGGTTCAACATAAGAAAATCAATCAATGTAATACACCACTTAAACAAATTGAAGGAAAAAAAACACATAATCATCTCAATCAATGCAGAAAAAACATTCGACAAAATCCAGCATCCTTTTTTTGATAAAAACACTTCAAAAGATTGTAAAAGAAGGAAAATTCCTCAATCTGATAAAAGGCATACATGAAAAACCCACAACCAACATCATACTCAACAGGGAAAGGTTGAAAGCTTTCCCTCTAAGATCGGGAACAAGACAAGGATGCCCACTGTCACCATTGTTATTCAATATTGTACTAGAAGTTCTAGCTAGGGCAATTAGACAAGAAAAAAAAATTAAAGGCATCCAAATAGGAAAAGAGGAAGCTTGCGGATGACATGATCCTGTACTTAGAAAATCCGGAAATATCCACGACAAAGCTACTTGAGTAGCTTTAAATGAGTTCAGCAAAGTGGCAGGATACAAGATCAACACGCAAAAATCAGTAATGTTTTTGTACACTAGTACTGAACAACCTGAGGAGGAAATCAGGAGGAAAATTCCATTTTCAATAGCAACAAAAAGACTCAAATACCTAGGAGTTAATTTAACCAAAGAAGGACGGGACCTATATGCAGAAAACTACAAAACAATGCTAAAAGAAATTTAAAAAGACCTAAACAAATGGAAAGACATTCTGTGTTCATGGATTGGAAGAATAAATATCATGAAGATGTCAATCTTACCCAAACTGATTTATAGATTCAATGCAATACCAATCAAAATCCCAACATCTTACTTTACAGAATTAGAGAAGGCAATTACCAAATTCATCTGGAAGAGTAAGTGCACCCAAATAGCCAAAAGCATTCTAAGAAAGAAGAGCAACATGGGAGGAATTTCACTGCCTGACCTTGAAACATATTACAAAGCTACAGTGGTCAAAACAGCATGGTACTGGCATAAAGATAGACACATCAATCAGTGGAATAGAATTGAGAACCCAGAAATAAACCCTTACGTATACAGTCAACTGGTTTTTGACAAACCTACCAAGTCCATGCTAACGGGAAAAAACAGTCTCTTCAATAAATGGTGTTGGGAGAACTGGATATCTATAACCAAAAGAATGAAAGAGGACCCCTATCTTACCCCCTATACAAGAATCAACTCAAAGTGGTTCAAAGATCTAAATATAAAAGACAGGACCATAAAACTACTAGAAGAAAATGTAGGGAAACATCTTCAAGACCTTGTAGTAGGTGTTGGTTTCTTGGACCTTACACTCGAAGCACGTGCAACAAAAGAAAAAATAGATAAATGGGACCTCCTCAAAATTAAACACTTTTGCACCTCACAGGACTTTGACAAAAGGGTGAAAAGGCAGCCAACTCAATGGGAAAAAATATTTGGAAATCACGTATCTGATAAGGGTTTAATATCCAGGATATATAAAGAGATGTTACAACTCAACAATAAAAAGACAAACGATCCAATTAAAAAATGGGCAAAAGACTTGAATAGACATTTCTCCAAAGAAGAAATACAAATGGCAAAAAAAAAACATGAAGAAAT
>JAQZBX010079278.1:0-14005 GCA_029593785.1 Cabassous unicinctus | reverse complement strand
CAGAGGTAATGCTTAGGCACACCTCAGTAGGATCTCATAGAATACCAAAGTGGATATCACCCCACACAGAGGGGCTCCTGAGGGCTCTGGAGACACCCAGGTCCTATATAAGTGGGGATAGTCCCAGAGATTGATGCCTTATCAGTGGGCTATACTTTGGAATCTGTGCTCCTGAGAGTGACAGAGTTGGACTCAAATAAGTCCTCCCTGCTCATGTTCTATCAGTCCCTTCTATTCAAACCTATATGTGATGCTGGAGTTTGTAGGTATATTTCCAGAGACTGGAGCCTCTGGTCTGCCCATATGCCAGCTGTGCCTGGAATCTCAGTGGAGCTGTAACTACTACTCTACAGCTCAATGGACTCACCCAATTCACCTGGTGAGGAGATGATGATGGACAACGGCCATCCCAGGGAATGGAGAGAGCCTGCAGCTGCAGGCAGGATAATCCCATCCACCATATCCATGGGATATAAGCCCCCTCTCACTTGGAGGTAGTGGACATCACCATCCCAAACTCCTCAGGATTGGGGGAAGAGCTATGGACTAGAGTGGACTTAATGGTATTCTGTTGTAGACATAATGTGATTCAAGCAATGGAAGAAATTACAACAGTGAGGTGGAGCCAGTGGCCACTAGATGCTTTCGGGGTAGGGAAGGGAAAAGCAGTTGTAATACAGGTGCTTTTTCAGGACTTGAGAATTTTCCAGAGTGACATTACAATGACAGATATAGGCCATTTTACATCCACAGATAACATGCAGAACTGTGTTTGAGAGAGTATGGTCTACAATGTGAACTATGGTACATGGTTAGTGGCAAAGCCCCAGGATGTGTATGCCCATTGCAGGTGATGTGCCACACTAATGAAAGATGTATATGTGGGATGTTATGGGAGGTGTGGGAGGTGGGGAACATGGAAATCCCTGTAATTTTAGTGTAACATTAATGTAATCTAAGCATCTTTTAAAATAAAAAAAAAATAATAAAAAGAACCTATTGATATGGGGGGAGGGGTGAGGGTGAGGATGTTGGGTATATGAGAGTCTCCTGTACTCTGTGTGTGGTTTTGCTGTGTCCTAAAACTTCTTTGAAAACAAACGAAAAATAGTGAGACACTGGGGAATGAGAGGCGGAAGGTGCCATGGTACATACTGGACACCAGATATTGCAGTGATGAAAGGCAAAATGTCAAAAAAATTTTCTATATTTTTCATTTTCTTAATATCACAATCTTTTAATTTAATTTAATTTTTAGTTTTTTTACATTTTTATGTATTTTATCTCTTACATTTAAACTTATCATCATTATTTCATTTTTCTATTAATTGTATTCAGCTCTTGTAATAACTTCATCTTTGAAGAAGCTTTGGATCACAGAAGGGTTACAACTGGGGTGGGGCAGGATCATTGGTGTGGGATGTCAGGGATGGGGGATGCATGGGAGGAAGTTCACCTGAGCATACATGCTAGGTATATAAAAATGTTCAAATGTTCATGGGGCATTGTCACAATGGGTGGAGAATCACTCAAAAAATGAGGGAACACTGAATTCCCATCCTGGAGAACTCTGCCACATTCTCTAAGGGAGCAGCAACAGTCCCCCATATGCAGGGGCACTGACTTGTGAAGGAGGATGATCCACTGATGGGCCCTTGATATTGATGACTAGCCTTATGAGTCTTTGCTCTTGAAATTGAAACTTAGCCTATTGTTATGGGGTGCCTAAGGTTGCCTCCTGAGAGCCTCCTTGTTGCTCAAATATGGCCTTTCTCTAAGCCAAACTCAGCATATGAATACACTGACTTCCTCCCAGCATGGTACATGACTCCCAGGGATGAGCCTCCCTGGCACTGAGGGAATACTACCAAGCACCAACTAGCAATAAAACTGGAAAGAGACCTCAAATAAAAGGGGGAAAAGGTAAAGACAAATGAGTTTATATGGCTAAGAGTCTTCAGAGTGAGTCAGGAGGTCATCCCAGAGATAGCGCTTATGCACATCTCAGTAGAATCTCATAGACTTCCAAAGTGGATACCAACCCAAATAGTGGGGATCCTGAGGGCTCTGGAGACACCCAGGTCCTATGGTCAGGGCGGATAGCTCCAGAGTTTGGTGCCTTGCCAGTGGGCCCTGCTTTGGTGTTTGTGCTCCTGAGAGTGACAGAGTTGGATTCAATTATGTCTTCCCTGCACATGGTTCATCTGTCCCTTGTATTCAAACCTTTACTTGGTGCTGGAGTTTGTAGGTGTACGTCCAGATATGTCTTTGGGTTGTCCATGTGTCAGCTGGGCCCAGAACCTCCATGGTGCTGTAACTACTACTCTACAGCTCATTGGACTCACCCAGGACAACTGGCAGGAAGATGATGATGGACAACAGCCATCCCAAGGAATGGAGAGAGTCTGCAGCTGCAGTCAGGATAGTCCCATCCATCTTCCCCATGGGATATAACACCCTTCTCAATTGTAGGTGGAGTGGACATCACCATCCCAGAATCCTCTGGTTTGGGGGAAGAGCTATGGACTAGAGTAGAGTTTCTGGTAATCTACTATAGACATATTTTGATTCTAGCAATGGAAGAAATTACAACATTGATGTGGAGCCAGTGGCCACTGGAGGCTCTGTGGACAGGTAGAGGGAAAAGCAGTTGTAATATGGGGGCTTTTTCAGGACTTGGGAATTGTCCTGAGTGACATTGCAATGACAGATACAAGCCATTTTATATCATCACATAACATGCAGAACTGTGTGGGAGAGAGTGTGGTCTACAATGTCAACTATGGTCCATGCTTAATGGCAAAGCCTCAGGATGTGTTTATCAGTTACAATTAATGTGCCATACTAATGAAGGATATTTATGTGGGAGGTTATGGGAGGTTGGGCTTATGGGAATCCCTACATTTTTTGTTTAACATTTATATAATCTAAGTATCTTTTAAAAAATAAAAAAATAGTAATAATCAGCATTCAGACCCCATTCTCCCAGATTTTGGAAGACTAGGGCCTTATAGCAAATGCTGCACCAGGAGCTCAGTCTGCAGTCACCAGAGATGCCTGCCACATTGTTCAAGCTGGGTGATATTAGTGTCTACATGAGGGTAAAATTCACCAATATTTATTGCTATTTAGCTTCCTCTTCCTCTAGCTATTACCTAGATGTTTCCCAGTGTACCACTAGATTCTGGAGTCCTAAAATAGTTGATTTAGACATCTTCTAAAAGTTAAATATTTGTTTTGGTGAAAGGACCAGTTCATGAAGTTTCCTACTCTGTCAAATTCCCACAATATTCTCCCTTATTTTTAGTTTTGAAACAACAATGAGAGGTAGTATAAACAATAACAGATAAAATTGTTTACCTACAAGGGATGTGAGGCACAGAATGTAAGGGATAAGAGAAGGAGTGACACTTATGAGTATATAATTATATACACAGTTTTTATTTTGGATCTTTTAACGTACAGAATTACAAAGTTAAATAATAAAAAATGGATAGAAAATCCTTTAAAATTGAAATTATAAATACATATAACTGCCTTATTAGAAATGGATACCATGATCACATATAAGAGCTGAACAAATATAAAAGGAGTAATTCAAGTAATTGTTGAACACAGTGCTTTGACTATATATACTAAGACTGAAGACAAAAATAACTATAATTATTTTTTAACATTTAGTTTTAATTTATTTTTATAAATTTTTATATAATTTTCATTAGAGACGCTGTGGATGAAGTAATGCATAAAATATAGGGTTCTTTCATACTACCATATTATTAGCACATTAGTGTGGTACATTTATAATAGTTGATGAAAGAAAATTATAAAATAATTGTACTATTAACTATAGCCCATGGTTTTAATTAGGATTCATTGTGCTGTACAATCCCATGGGTTTTAAAAATATTCCAGCAACATATACATAACCAAAATTTTCCCATTTTAATGACATTAAACTATATAATTCAGTGCTGTTAATCACATTTGCAAGATTGTGCTACTATCACCACCATCCATTACCAAAACTTTTTCATTATACCAATTAGAAACCCTGTGCAATTGTTTATATTTGAGGAGTTGTGGGCTTATGGGACAATCATGTATCAAATACAGGATTCCCATATACCACCCTACCACCAAAACCTTGTATTGGTGTGGAACATTTGTTACAATTGATGATAGCACATTTTTATAATTAAACTATTAATTAAAATCCACAGTTTAACTTAGGGTTCACTATTTCTGTAGTGTAAGTTCTATGGATTTTATTTTTAAATTTTATAATGTTGCCATATTTAGAATCTAATATTTCCCCTTTTACTTCAGATATATATTTCAGGGCTGTTAATTTTGTTCACTATGTTATTCTACCATCACCATCATCCATTACCAAACAATTTCCTCATTCCAAATAGGAACCCTGTACATTTTAAACCTTAACTTCCCTTTCTCTATCCGTACCCTATTGCCTGGAAACTGAATTCTAGATTCTGATTCTATGAGTTTTCTTATTCTAATTGTTTCAAATCAGTTAGGTCATAAAATATTTGTTCTTTTGGGTCTGGCATATTGCACTCAATATAATGTCTTCATTATATTCATCCATGTTGTCACATGTATCAGGAATTCATTACATTTTATGGCTAAATAATATTCCATTGTATGTATATAACACATTATTTATCCATTCATCAGTTGATGGACACTTGGATTGCTTCCATCTTTTGGCAATTATGAATAATTCCGCTAGAAATATCAATGTGCAAATTTCTGCTTGAGTCCCTATTTTCAATGCTTTTTGGTATATACTTAGTAGTGGGATTTCCAGGTAATATGGTAATTCTATACTTAGCTTTCCGAGGAACTGCCAAATTGCCTTCCACAAGGGCTGCATAATTTTACATTGACAGCAACAATGAATGAATGTTCCTATTTGTCTGCATACTCTCCAACACCTATTATTTTCAGGATTCATTTTGATAGCAGCCATTCTAATAGGTGTGCAATGGTATCTAATTGTGATTTTGATTTGCATTTCCCTGATGGCTAATGATGTTGAACATCTGTCCATGTACTTTCTGGACATTTGTGTATCTTCTTTGGTAATATTTCTGTTAAAGACTTTTGCCCATTTTTAATAGTGTTGTTTGACTTTTTATTGTTAAGTAGAAGGAATCCTTTATATATTCTGGGTATTAATCCTTTATTGGATATATGGTTTCCAAATATTTTCTCCCATTGTGTAGGTTGTCATTTTCATTTCATGATAGTGCTTTAAAGAACAAAAATATTTTAATTTTGATGAAGTCCCATTTATCTATTTTTTCTTTTATTGCTTATGCTTTGGGTATGAAATCTGAGAAACCATTGCCTAAAACAATGTCCTGAAGGTGCTTCCCTATCAGGACTTCATTACCTCTTATGGATGAATAATATTTCATTGTATGTATATAACACATTTTATTTATCCATTCATTGATTGATGGGACACTTGGGTTGCTTCTATCTTTTGGCAATTATGGCTAATGCTGCTATGAACATTACTGTTCAAATATCTGCTTAATCCCCATATTTCCATTCTTTTTGGTATATACCTAGTGGTGTCATTGTTAGGTCATATTTTAATTCTATACTTATATTTCCAAGGAACCACCAACTATCTTCCAGTGTATGCATCATTTTACATTGCTGCCAATGATGAATGTCTTACTATTTCTCCACATCCTCTCCAACACTTATTTTTCATTTTTTAATAGCAGCTATTCTAAAAGGTGTGAAATGGTATCTCATGGGTTGATTTGCATTTCCCTGATGGTTAATGATGTTGAGCATCTTTTCATGTGTATATCTTATTTGGAGATATTTATGTTCAAGTTTGATGCTCATTTTTTTGAATTGTCTTTTTGTTGTTTAGTTGAAATATTTGTTTGTATATATGGATATTAATCCTTTTTCAGATATATGGTTTCCAAATATTTTCTCAGATTGTCTAGGTTGTCTTTCTACTTTCATGATAAAGTCCTTTGAGAAACAAAAAATTTTTATTTTGAGGAGGTTCCATTTATCTATTTTTTCTTTTATTTCTTGTGCTTTGGGTACAAAGTCTAAGAAACCATTGCCTAACACAAGGTACTAAAGGTGCTTCCTTACATTTTATTCTAGGAGTTTGATAATACTAGTTCTTATGTTTAGGTATTTGATTCATTTTGTGTTGATTTTTGTATAAAGTATGAGGTAGGGGTCTTATTTTTTTCGAATGGAGATCCTGTTTACTCAGCACCATTTGTTGAAGAGACTATGCTTTCCCCATTGAGTAGTCTTTGCCCCCTTGTCAACAATCAGTTTGCCATAAATATGAGTGTTGATTTATGAACACTCAATTCTGTTCCATTGATTTGTATGTCTGTCTTTGTGCCAGTTCCTTGCTCTTTTGATTATTGTGGCTTTGTAAGATGTTTTAAGATTGGGAACGGTGAGTCCCCTAACTTCGTTGTTCTTTTATAATATGGCTTTAGCTATTTGGGGACTGTCAACGTTCCCAATAAGTTTGATGATTGGCTTTTCCATTTCTGCAAAGAATGCTCTTGGAATTTTGGTTGGGATTGAAATGAATATATAAATTGTTTTGCGTTGTATTGACATCTTGATGATATTTAGTCTTCCAGTCCATGAACATGGAATATTGTCCTATTCATTTGGTCTTTTCTATTTCTTTTAGCAATGTTTTGTACTTTTCTGCATACAAGTCCTTTATGTCCTTGGATAGATTCATTCCTAGATATTTGATTCCTTTAGTTGCTATTGTAAATGAATTTATTTCTTGATTTGTTGTTATTATTAATTGTTTTAGTATAGAAACAATAATGATTTTGAGGTGTTTATCTTCTATTCCCCCCACTTTGCTGTCTTCATATATTTCCTCTAAGATCTTTGTGGTGGATTTCAGGATTTTCTTTACATATAATATCATTTGTGTTTTAGATTGCCAAAGGGCTGTGAATGCAGAGTAGCAGAAATGGGTTGATTTTTATAATGGGAAATTTATTAGGGTAAAATCTTACATTTCCAAGGCCACAAAATGTCCAAATCAAGGCACATCAGAGGTGCTTTCTCACCAAAGTCAGCTACTGTTAATTCCAGTCACATAGCAAGTAAAGATTGCCACCAATCTCTGCTGAGGTCTGTGCCTTCTCTGGGCTTCTCTGTTTTCCTGCAGTCCTGTATCACACCTTGGCAGATCAAATATGGCAGTGCACCCTTTCCTTTGTGTGTGCCTCCATTTATATCAGGTCCAGTAAGAAGGCAGAGACTCAACCTGAGTCATACCTCACTGACATAGTCCATTTGAAAGGGTCTCACACCCACAGGAATGGATTAGTTCACAAACATAATCTTTCTCTTTTTGGGATTCATAAAAGAATTTCAAACTTCCTAAATCTGCAAATAGGGAAAGTTTTATTCCTTCCTTTCCAATTTGGATGCCTTTTATTTATTTTTCTTGCATAATTGCCCTGGCAGAAACTTCAAGTACAATAATATAAAATAAGAGTGGTGACAATGGTCATCCTTATCTTGTTCCAGATCTTAGAGGGAGAGATTTCAGTCTTTCACTATTAAGGAGGATGATAGCCATGACCTATTCACATATGCCTTTTATTATGTTGAGGAAGTTTCCTTCTATTCCTAATGTTCTAAGTGTTTTTATCAAGAAGTTGTGCTGTATTTTGTCAAATGATTTTTCTGTGTTGATTGAGATGATCATGTGGATTGTTTCCTTCATTCTGTTGTGTGGTGTATTACATTAACTGATTTTCTTATGTTGTACAGACCTTGCATACAAGAGATATATCCCCCTTGATCATGGTGTAAATTCTTTTAATATGTTGCTGGAGTCAGTTTGCTAGCTTTTTCTTGAGGATTTTTTTCATCTATATTCAAAAGAGATATTGGTTGCAGTTTTCTTATCTTCTGCTGTCTTTATCTGGCTTTGTTATGAGGGTGATAATGGCCTTGGAGAATGAATTATGGAGTGTTCCCTCCTCTTCAATTTTTGGAAGAGCTTGAACAGAATTGGAGTTAACTTTTTCTGCAGTATTTGGTAGAATTCCCCTGGTAATCCATCTGTTCCGGGGCTATTTTTTAATTGCTTCACCAACAAGTTACAATTGTAACAGATTTGTTACAATAGATGAAAGAATATTGTCTTGCTATTACTGCTATCTATAGTCCATACCTTGTACTTGGTGTATTTTTCTCACAAACCATCTAATTATTAATGAATAGGGGGACATAACTATAGACCCCACAGAAATAAAAAGGGTTATAAGTAGATACTATGAACAACCGTAAGCCAATAAATCAGATAACCTAGATGAAATGGTCAAATTCTTATAAACACATGCACTACCTACACTGACATTGGAAGAAATAATAGACCTCAACAAATCAATCTCAAGAAAAGAAATTGAAAGAGTCATAAAAAATCTC
Organism: Cabassous unicinctus; assembly: GCA_029593785.1. Taxonomy (NCBI): domain Eukaryota; kingdom Metazoa; phylum Chordata; class Mammalia; order Cingulata; family Chlamyphoridae; genus Cabassous; species Cabassous unicinctus. The sequence continues at coordinate 5,515 of JAQZBX010079278.1, read as the reverse complement.
CCAAAAATGAAAACCCAAGACAATATGGCTTCACAAATTAATTCAACCAATCATTCAAAGATTATCAAATGCCAATATTGCTCAAGCTCTTCCAAAAAGTTGAACAAGGAAGAATGGTTACAAACTAATTCTATAAAGCCAACATTATATCCTAATACCAAAACCAAATAAAGATACTACAAAAAGAGAAAATGACATACCAATTTCTCTAACGAATAGAGATGCAAAAATCATCAACAAAATCCTTGCAAACCAAATCCAAAAGCACATTAAAAGATTTACACACTATTGCCAAGTGGGGTTTATCCCAGGTATGCAAAGGTGGTTCAATATAAGAAAATCAATTGGTGTAAATATACCACATTAATAAAGTGAATTATTTTACTCAACAAAATGTCTTCAAAGCTCATCCATGTTGTAGCATGTATCAGAAGTTCATTCCTTTGTTTTGTGTAACAATAAAGTCTGGTTTTAGAGAAGATTTAGATTTACAGAAAAATTACACCAAAAGTACAGTGAATTTCTGTATAACCCACACAGACACCCACATACATAATTTCCCCTATAATTAACATCTTACATTAGTGCGGTACATTTGTTACAATTGATGAACCAACTTTTGAAGCATTGTTATTAACCAAAGTCTACAGTTTACATTATAGTTTACATTTATGCTGTACAGTGTCATAGGCTTTGCCAAATGTATAATACCATGTGTCTGTCATTGCAGTATCATACAGAACAGCTCTTTTAAGGCTGAATAATATTCCATTGTGTATACAGACCACATATCATTTCACTGATGAGCAATGATCTTCAGCATTTCTTCATGTACTTATTAGGCATATGTATATCTTCTACAGAGAAATGTCTATTCAAGTTCTTTATCCATTTTTTAAATGGGTTGTTTGCCTATTATTGAGTTGTAACAGTTGTTTATATATTCTGCATATTAAACCTTTATAAGATATGTGGTCAGCAATTATTTTCTCCCATTCTATAGGATGTTATCACTTTCTTGATAATGCCTTTTGATAAACAATGGTTTTAAATTTTGATTAAAGTCATTTTATTCAATGTTTCTTTTGTTCTTCATGTTTTTGTTATCATATCTTAGAAATCTCTGCCAAATCCAAGGTTACAAAGGTCTCCTCTGATGTTTCCTTTTATGAGCTTTATGATTTTATGTCTTATATTTAGGTCATAATTCCATGTCAAGTTTAATTTTGTACATGGAGTGAGGCAGGGGTCCACATTCATAATTTTGCATGTGGTTATCCAATTTTCACAGCACCATTTCTTGAGGAGACCATTCTTTCCTCCAAATAATGTACTTTGAACTCTGGTAAAAAAAATCACTGGCCATAGATACACGGGTCTATGTCTGAAGTGTCAATTCTACTCTTTTGGTCTATATATCTATCTTGAAGTCAGTACCACACTATTTTGATTACTGTGGCTTTGTAGTGTGATTTGAAATTGCAAATTGCGAGGCACAAAACTTCAGTCTTCTTTTGAAATATTGATTTGGCTCTTGGGGCCCCTTGCAATATCATAAAAATTTAAGGTCAGTTTTTCCATTTCTACAAAAAAAGGTGCTGGGATTTTGATATTGTTTGCATTGAATCTGTAGACTGCTTTATGTACTATTGACATGTTATCCATATTAAGCCTTCCTAATCATGCACATGAGATGCCTTGTCATGTACTTAGGTTTATTGTAATTTCTTTCACTTGTGTTCTTTAGTTTTCAGTTTACAAGTCTTTCATCTCCTTGTTTAAATTCATTCCTGTGTTTTATTTCTTTAAATGCCAGGTGAATGGAATTTTTTTATTACAATTTCAGAATGCTCTTTGCTGGTATAGAGAAACACAACTGATTTTCAGGAATTACTCTTGTAGCCTGCAACATGCTTAATTTATTTATTAGCTCCAATAGGTTTTTTTGTGTGGAATATTTGGAATTTTCTAAACACGAGATCATGTCATCTATGAATTGAGATAGTTTTAATTCTTCCTTTCCAATTTGCATGCTTTTATTTCTTTTTCTTTCTTGAATGCTGTGGATAAACCCTCCAGTACAATGTTGAATAGAAGTGGTGAGAGCAGGCATCTTTATCTTCTTCTTGACACCATGGGGAAGGCTTTCACTATTTCACCACTGAGTATAATGTTAGCTGAGGTCTTGTCATAAATGCCTTTTACCATGTTGAGGAAGTTACTCTCTATTTTTATTTTTCTGTGTGTGTTAATCATGACTGGGTATTGGATTTTATCAAATGCCCCTTTCTGCATCAATTGAGATGTTCATGTGATTTTTTTCCCCTTCATTGAATTAATGGGATTATTACATTGTTTGCTTTACTTATGGTGGACCACTGTTTTAGTTTGCCAAAGGGCTACTGATACAAAGTACCTGAAATATGTTACAGTTCCAAGGCCATGAAAAGTCCAAATCAAGGCATATTAGAGGTGCTTTCTCATCAAACCAGCTACTGTTCTGTTGTCCAGGCCCATGGCAAAGCAAGATGGCTGCCAATCTCTGCTGAGGTCTCATCTCTTCTCTTTGGGATCATCATCTTCTCTTGAGCTGCTCTGTGGGCCCAGCCTTTTTGAGCCTCTCAGGGCTTCTGTTTTCCTGCAGCCCTCTCTCTCACACTGCAGAATCAAATATGCCAGCTCCCTTTGCCTCTGTCTGTCTCTCCCTGTGTTTCTGTTTATATCAGACCCAGCAAGGGGGTAGAAACTCAACCTGAGTGCACCATTGACATAGCCCAATCAAATGTCCTAAAGAAATTTTATCAAATAATCTAATCAAAGTTCCCTCAACTAAATTTAATGCAATTAAAGGGTAACACACCCAAAGGAAAAGGTTAGTTTACAAACATAATCTTTCTCTTTTTGAGTTCATAAAATAATCTCAAACTGCCACAACCACCCTTGCATTACTGGCATAAATCCCATTTGTTCATGGTGTATAAGTATTTTTATGTGGTATTGGATTTGACTTGGTTGTGTATTTTGAGGATATTTACATACATGTTCACAAGGGAAATTAGTATGCAGTTCTCTTTTCTTGTGTTGTCTTTATCTGGCTTTGGTATCAGTATGATTTTAGTCTCATAAATTGAATTAAGAAGAGTTCTCTGCACAGGAAGAGTTTGAGAGTATTGGTGTTCAATCTTTTTTGAAAGTTCATTAAAATTCATCACTGAAACTGTATGATCCTGGACTTATCTTTTCAGGGTAGTTTTGATTACTCATTCAATATCTTTACTTGCTATAGGTCTGCTGAGAGTTTCTATTTCTTCTTGAGTGTGTTTAGCCAAGAAGTGTGTTTCAAGGAATTTGTATATTTCCTCCAGATTATCTAATTTTTTTGTATACAATCATTCAAAACATTTTATGATAATTCTTTTAATTGTTACAAAATCAGTGGAAATGTGCCCTCTTTCATTCTGGATTTCAGTTTTCCACCTTCTCTCTTTTATTCCTTGTCAATCTAGCTAAAGATTTGTCAATTTCATGAATCTTTTCAAAGAACCAATTGTTGGTTTCATTGATTTTTCTCAATTATTTGTATTCACTATTTCATTTATCTCTACTATTATCTTTCTTATTTTCTACCTTTTATGAAATTTAGGTTTAGTTTTTTTTTCTCCTAGTTTTGATTATTTTCCAGATTTGATTGGGGATATTTATTCTTTCTTAATATAGACATTCATAATTATTTTCCTCTGAACACTGCTTTTGCTCCATACCATAGATTTTGCTATGTTGTGTTTTCCTTTTCACTCATCACAAAGAATTTTCTGACTTCCCTTATGAATTCTTCATTGACTTATTTGTTGTTTAATAGTGTTGTTCAATTTCCACATATTTGTAAATTTTCCAGTATTCCTTCATTGATTTCTAGGTTCATTAAATTGTGGTTGGAGAAAATGCATCACATGATTTCAATCTTTTAAAATTTATTGAGATTTTATTTGTGTAATTATATATGGTCTACCCTGGGGAATAAACCATGTGCACCTGAGAAGAATTCATATACGCTGATGTTGGATGGAGTATCTAAATATATCTGTTAGGTCTATTTGGTGTATTGTATTGTTCAGGTCCTCTGTTTCCTTATTGATCTTTTCTCTAGATTTTCTACCCACTATTGAAAATATGTACTGTAGTCTCCAATATTATTGTAGAATTGTGTTTCTCTGTTCAGTTTTTGCAATGCTTGCTTCTTGCATTTTGGAGTTTTGTGATTAGGTACATATTTGCTTATAATTATTATGCCTTTTGTTGAATTGACTATATGTGACTTTATTTGTCCCACATAACTGCTTTTCATTTAAAATCTATCTTGTCAAATTTTAGGATAGCCACCCCAGCTCTCTTTTGTTTTCTATTTCCATGGATTATTTTTTCCATTCTTTTGCTTTAAATCTATTTTTACCTTTTTATTTAAGGTGAGATAATAACAAGCAACATATTATTATATCATGCTTCTTGATCCCTTCTGCCAGTCTGTGATTTTTATTGAAGAATTTAATCCACTTCCATTCAGAGTAATTACTGATGAGTTAGAATTTAGTTCAGGCATTTTGTCACTGGCTTCTTGCACGTGTCCTATGTAAAGTCCCTCATTTCCTGCATCACTGCCTTCTTTTATGTGTACTTGATAATTTTCATGAAACAAATCCTCTTTTCATTTTTATTTCTCTATATTTTTAGACATTTTGTTTGTGGTTACCACAAAATTCTAAATGTATATCAAACTACTTTTAACTGATACCAAATTCACTTCAATGCCATAGTCAATCTCTGTTTCCATAGCCTCTGTCTCTCCTTTAAGTTGTTCTTGTCACACATGATCTCTTTATATTTTGCATGCCCACTTACATATAAATATGATTATTTCTTATACATTTGTATTTTAGATCTGATAAGAAATAAAAAGTAGAGTTACATACTGTGAATACAATAATACTGACATTTATATTTACTCATGTATTTACCTTTATTGGAAAACTTTATTTCTTTATACAGTCATGAGTTACTGTCTAGTATATTTCCTTTCAATCTGATTATCTGGAAACATCTTATTTACAGAAAGACATTTTAGAAACACATTCTTGTCAAATATAGAATTTTGGGTAGGCAATTTTTCTTTTACACATTTTAAATATGTTGTCTCACTCTCTTCTTGCCACCAATGTTTCTGATGAGAAATTGGTACTTAATCTTATTCAGAATCCCATGCATGTGATGAGACACTTCTCTTTTGCTACTCTTAGGGTCCTCTCCATGTTTATGGCCTTCAGTAGTTTAATTACAATGTATTTGGTGGAGGTCTTTTTTAGTTTATCCTATTTGGAATTTGTTGGGATTTGTGGGTGTATATATTCATGAATTTCATCAATTCTGGGAAGCTTTTGCCCATTATTTTTTTAAAAATTCTTTCTGCCTTTTTCTCTCTTTTCCTCTGGATTTCCAAAATATGTATGTTGGTACATTTCAT
>JAQZBX010079277.1:0-13987 GCA_029593785.1 Cabassous unicinctus | reverse complement strand
AAAAAAGAAGAAGAAGAAAAAGAAAAGACAAAGGGAAGCCTCCACAAGGTTTTACACAAGTGGCTACAGGATCTTTTGAAGGGATCTCTCTGGTTGCCATGGGGAAAAGAGATTGTAAGGGCAAGTCTGAAACCAGTGAGATCAGAAAGACAGCTGCTGCAAGCAACCAGATGAGAGAGAGCTGGACCAGGGTGGTAGTGGTGATGGAGAAGAGTGGGCGGATCTGAGGAGCAATGAGACTCACCTTGGTGATGGGCTGGAGATGGGAAATGGAGAAGAGGGTAAGGAAAAGGGAGGCTCCTGGATGACCCCCCAGGTTCTGGCTTGTAAACTGAGCAATGAGGTGAGATGGAGATGCTGGGAAGAAGCCAGGTTTGGAGTGGGGCAAGATCTGAGTGGGGACATCTGAGTCTGAAGAACCTCGGGGACATTCCAGGGGAGGCAACAAGTCACTGGTGAAATCTGCGAGTGGGAGGAGGTGTAAATCTGTGAGTCACAGAGCGTGGGTGGTACCTGACACTACAGATCTGAGTGAGATTATGGAGGGAGAAAACGTAAGAGAGGAGTAGAAAACTAGCCTGATGGAGGTGAATGAACCAGAAACAAAAATGGAAGAGCTTTAAGCAGGGCAGTGGGGAAAAGAAACAGGTGTGAGTTCTGCTCTGTTATGGATACCAAGTGCATTAGTCAGTATAGGCAAGGTTATGCTGCTGAAACAAATTTCCCTAAAATTTCTAAAAAGACAAAAGCTTCTTTTTTACATTTTGCTGGCCAACAAAGGTGCATGGCCTCATCTAACTTCAGAGGAGGAAGGGAAGGAAAATCCTACAACGAGCCCCCAAAAGGAAGAGAGCTGGGGGCTCTTGGTGGGCAGCAGTAATGACTAGTATTTGGAATAAAGAGTGCTCAAGGAGGGCAAATGGCTATCTGAGCCAAGTGCTGCCAAGAGGTCAAGGGACATGAGGCCTGAGCAATGTCCTTTGAAGGAAGCCATATGGAAGTCCTTGGTGACCTGAGAAGGAATAGTTTGGGGACGGACTGAGAGGTGAGTAGATGGAGACAGGAGGTGAAGGTCACTTTTGCTATTATGTCTGCTGGGAGGGGAGGGGGAAGATGGGAAAGAGGCTGGAAGGGCATGTGGGGGAAGAGTTTTGGTTTTGTCTTTGAGTGGGAGATAACTTGAATGTGTGTGAAGGCCAATGGAAAAGAGCCATTGAAAGGGAGAGGTTAACTGCAAGAGAAAGAAGGGTCATTGATAAGGTAAGTAGGACATATGATCTGAGGATAGATCTTGGAATTTCCTAACAGTTCTAAGATTACTGCCAGCATCCACTGCTATATGTCCCAAGGCCTGAGGGGTAGCCAAGGGGTGGCTGTTGGGGGTGGAGGAGAAGGGCCTGAAGACAAGGTTGTCTATAGAGTGTACCCACAAGGTCCCTCATGGTGGGGGATAAGGGGGGCTGGTGGGAATCACCTCTTCCTACACCACTGCTCTAGCACACTACTCTAAGGAATGTGAGAATTCTAAATATCCCTCATAACAGCCTTCCAGGTCATTATGAGGGCATATTTGTCAAGGTGGGAGGTTATAACGCATGTTACTTCATAATTTGCTAGCTTGATTTATACCTTTTAAGTATTTAGACATATGATGTGTGCATCTCCATTTATCCTTTTATTCTGGGCCCTACAAATATTAGGGGTAGGCCAAGACATGTCAACTGAAAAACAAAAACAAATCATAGAAATAACCTGTATAATATAATCCCAATCCAACTGTATGGGAACACTATATATAATCTGGTTCCTGGAAGGATACAATCTGTATCAGTCAGCTTTTGCTGTGTGACAAAGAACCCCCCCAAAAATCTCAGTGGCATGCAACAATAAGGTTTGGGTGTCTTCAGGTGGCTCCTGCCGCTCCAACCCATGTATCTCATTCTGGGCTTGGCCTGGAGAGTCAGCAGCTGCCTGGGGCATTTTTTTCCACTATGACAATGGGAGAAGCTCAAGATGCAAGCTCAGCCACAGAAACACACTTCAAGCCTCTGCCTACCCCACTCCTAACTTCAGGGTGTGGAGAGGTTCATTCTGCCAACCATGAATCCATGGCAAGGCTGTGGATGTAGAAAGCTACAGGAGGGCTCTCTCTGCCTAGAGGGGCCCACACCAAATCTTGGTGTGTATTTCCATCTTTCTCTCCCATTTCTCAGCAAGCTCTGTTCTTTCCCCCATTTCCCAAATAAATTCTTCTTACTGGCCTAACTAAACTGGCATGTTCATAAATTCTTTTATGCATCATAGCCAAGAACCCAGAGGAATCCAATGTTTCCCCATCTTCATTTGGCGAGACATTGCCTGGAGAAATATAAGTGAGTGGTGCTCCTACATGCATGCCAGAAACTGCTATTAAAGTTAAAGGACTTACCAGCTGGATGCACTTAGCCCGAGTGAAGCCAGCTGCCCAAGGAAGTGCCGGCTCACCAAAAGCACCTGACGGGACACAGGAGTGCCATTCATTGGATGGCCTGAAACACCTTTTCAAGAGACAAAGCTAGGTCGTGTCTCTGTCAAAGCCAGCTGTTCCCTCTAACTCTAGCCCAAATGCCTATTGCTAGGGGGAAGGCAGGCCAGACACCCCTTAAGAAATCTTGTCTGTTTTTATTTCCTGTATTATCTCCCTATACAATAACTAAAAGGGCAGTGCCTCTTCTCATCCCCCTCTTAGCTAGCTGTCTTAGGCATAACCACCACCATAAAAAACTGGGATTGGCAATTTATACCAAACCCCATTATCTATTACAATCTCTCCCTGAAGCTAACTAACAGCATAGAAGAAACTAGCTGTGCCTTAAAAGTCCTAAAACAGCAAACAAACTCTTGTGCTGTATATACTGCAAAATCGCAGAGCCCTTAACATGCTAACAGCAGCATTGATGTGTGTGTGTGTGTGGGGGGGGCGGATCATGCCTATATCTCAAGAAAAATGCTGTTTCTATATAAATCACTCTGTAATAGTCCTAGACAGCATTGGAAACCCGCAAGACGAAGCCCAGCAACTTCAGGGGGATGCAGCCTCGGAAGGCACCTGGCCTTTCTCACTCATGGTCCAGTATGGCATAGCAGACCCCCCTTTTTGGACCCATCTTCTTTGTCCTTTTAGTGGGGCCATATATCTTCAAAATTCTAAGTTTATTTCTTCCAGAATCAACACCGTCCAAAACAAGATATTAGTCACGCAGGGATTTCAGCCAGTTCCAACCAGTGTCAGACCCGTCTGCCCTCAACCTCAATAGAACAGCCAGAGAGGTTTATGCCCTGTCAGGCAGGGACCACTGCCCTAACCAGCAGGAAGTAACTACAGAAGAATGAGCATCGCCCCTCAGCACCCCCTTAAGAACAAGGGCGTGAACTCTCTGAGGGGGAGTAGAGGCAGGTTAGTACAGGGTAGTGGAGGAGGAAATGACCCACAACGTGGCTGACAGACAACACGGCTGGTAGACTGCAGGGCCAGCAAACAACAGGGCTGCAAGACCTCGCTGGGCCCTTGAGTTTAACCTTGAGGTCCCAGTTTCTCTTTCTGGGACCTCCCCCTGGCCCTGGATATTCCAAAAAGGCCTCACCATTGGCCCCCACCATAGGTGGGGTAACCAATAACCGCTGAGGCCCATCCCCTCATCATTAGCAAGGGGGTGGGATAATTAACAGTTTAAAAGCTAATCCCACGAGGCAGAGCTCGCTCTCTCTGCCTAGAGGGGCCCTCACCAAGTTTTGGTGTATATTTCCGTCTTTCTCTCCCATTACTCAGCAAGCTCTGTTCTTTCCCCCATTTCCCGAATAAATTCTTTTTACTGGTCTAACTAAAAATAAAAAAAAAGAAAGAAAGAAAGCTACAGGAGGGCAGTGAGAAATCAGAATCAATAATTTAACAATCACACATACCAAACTGAGGTTCCTAGGAGGAGGGAAATGGGATTGTCAGGATGTGGGGGGAGTAATTTGAAATTAATTTTAATTACCAAAAGAATCTACCCTTCCTCCCTTCCTCCCATCTTTTCCCCCTTCCTTCCTTCCTTCCTTCCTTCCTTCCTTCCTTCCTTCTTTCTCTCTCTCTCTCTCTCTCTTTCTTTCACAATTTGTGTTTATTCCCACATACCTTCTGTATTAAAATAAAAATCAAAAGACTTCAATTCTCCCCAATTCCAATCAAAATCATAGGATAAAATTTTGACTAGTTCATTCATCTGGAAGACTGGCTGGCTCTTTTGAAAAATAAATTCTTTTTTAGAGTCTGACTTCAAACCATACACACAAGTTAATTCACGAATGACCTAAATGTAAAAACAGAACTGAAAAAATTCGGAGGGAGATAATATTTTGAGATATATCAAGAAACTTTTTCTTTTTTGCGCTTCCAGCCAGGGGCTTGCATCGCCTAGAGGTGGAGGAGGATGGAAGGAAGGAGAGGAGGAGGAGGAAGGGAAGGAGGAGAAGGGAGGAGAATGAGGGGCAAAGGGAGGAGGAGGCGGAAGAGATGAGGAAGGAGGAAGAGAGGGGGGCAGGAAGAAGGGAAAGAGGAGGGAAAGGGATGGGCACTTCCCCAAACATCTCCCAGGCCTTCCACCACCACAGCCCGGTGGGAGGCTGGAGGTGGAGACTTTCCTTCCCTAGGCCACCACAAGTGGCCAGAAACCACCATTTTCAGCAAATGGATCAAAACCCCAATTCCACCAGGAGAGGTCATTTGGGGTCCTTGGCATCGAATGCATGGAAGAGCTGGCTGAGGGAGGGAGGCCAGCACAGAGGCAGTGGATCAAAGATGTGACCAGGGGAGCAGATGTGGCTGAAGCGGCTGAGCACAACCCTCCCACATGGGAGATCCTGGGTTTGGTTCCCGGTGCCTCCTGAAAAAAACAAAAACAAACAACAAGCAAAACAAACGAAAAAACCAACTCAGGGAAGCCCATGTGGCTCAGTGGATGAGTGCTGGCTTCCCACATTCGAGGTCCTGGGATCAATGCCCGGTACCTAAAAAAAAAAAAAAAGTCATGACAGGAGAGAGTGATGTGCAAGAAAGCAAGAGGATGCACACACAGGACACTCTTATTTAGGTAAAAGTTTAAAACATATGCAAATGTTACAATTGTTTATAATTGTTCTGCACATGTTGCAAAAAGTATAAAAATGTACTCCTAGGGATACAAGTTGTGGGTAATAGTCACAGCTGGGGAAAAGGGAAGGGATTTAAGCTGGTCTGTATCATTTCATTTGATTTGTAAAGAGAGATCTGAAGCAAATATTCAAAATTTGTTCTACCTGGGTGGTGGGTATACATGAGTGTCTGTTATATCATTTTCTATACTTTGAAATTCATGATCGGGCAAGGCAGGCTATGGACTAGTGTGAATAGTTTGATCCCATATTCTATAAGCACGTGTGTATGAGCCTGTGCATTTCGCATGTCTCTGTGCTCAGGTGTGTGTGCACATGAGTCTTTGTGCTTATGGTTCTGTGTGTGTGTATATCTGTGTCTGTGGCTCCGTGTGCATGTGCAACATTATGTGTGTCTGTGCATTTGCATGTGAGCATGTCTGTGTGCGCATCTTTGCGTGTTTATGTGTTTTCTGTGTAACTGTGTCCATGTCTGTGTCTTTCTGTGTCTGCATGTGTCTGTGTGTCTGTATGTGTGTCTATGTGTCTGCCTGTGCAATTTTGTCCACAGTTATGTGTTTCTGTGTGTGTTTGTGTCCTTCTATGCATGTCTGTGTGTATAGGTGAGTGTGTGTATCTTTGTGTGCATATCAGTGTGAACCTGTGCAATTGCATGTTGCATCTGTGTGCATGAGTGTGTCTGGGTGTGCCTGTGAATCTGTGTGTGCTTGTATCCGTGTGTATGTCAACAGGAAAAAGACTGGATGGACAAGCACCAAATCGTGAACATAGTTTTCTCTGGCAGGAGTAAAGAGGGGACTTTTATTTCCCTTTTGCACATCATACTATGTATATTTTAAAAATAATAATGGTCATGTATTCTTTATTAATATTAAAAAAATACTTTAAAAAAGACAGTAAAGAGATTCACAGATTGAAAAATAAAATGAAATAACTGGCAGACCCTCAGCGCCCTCGGGGACTCCTGGGTTGGAGCTGGGCTGCCTTTTGCAGTGCAGCCTGTAGTCTCAGCTCTCCCTGCCCCCACCAGCCCTCCTCCCCCTCCCCAGGGCCCTGAGGACAGAGGAACCTGAGGGCACTTCCTAGTCCCACCCCAGGGCAAGGCCCAAGGCAGGCCAGGGATGTCTGAAGTCTCCAGTTTTATCTTTAAATGTTGGGCAAAATTTGCATTCTTCCCCTTTATGTATACTTGTTTATCTTAATTATACTATCCTGAGGGTTTAACTTCAAAACCTTGGCATCAAAGAACCATTGGAGGGGAACCCCATCTCCTGATGGGTGCCCCTCACCTGATCTCCCTGAGGCAAGCTGGGGGCCCAGGGCCTGGGGCAGGGGTGGGTATGTAACCCCAGCCTGGTGGGAGGATCTCTGCAAGGTCAGTTGCAAGAGGAAGCTTTGATACTAATTTTACTCAAAGGTCACATCTGCCTAGCCCTGACCATGTTCCCATCCGGTCCTTCCCGGGGGTAATCATGCTCCCTTCTCCAGCCACCCCACCCTGGTTGGTACAGTATTGTTTCTACACGAGGAAACTGACACTTGAAAGATTAAGCTCAAGGTCACCCAGTTGCACTCAGACTCCCAAGTCCATGCTCTGCACAGACTGTCTCCCCACAGAGAAGTCCAGGGACTGGGAACTGCCTGTGACAAGGAATTGGGTCTGTTTCTTGGGTTTTGGAAGCAGGGAGGAGCCCCGGGGCAGGGTTTCTAGCAAACCAAAGGCCACTGGGGCAAAAATTCCTGCAGGCCTTTGCAAGTGCATTTGCAGAGCCTCGGGTCCTGTGACACCAGGGCATTTTGGTAGTGACTTAGAGCCAGGGCCATGCAGTCATTTGGGGGCAGGAGTCAATATTTTAAAGCAGTTCTTCCAGGGATCCAGGATCGGCTTATATTAAGAAAACTAGGAGGACCCTGACAGCCCCCTGGCCCCAGTAATCTCTCCAACGCAGCTCCATGGTGATGCACTCAGCCTTCGGGGCTGCTCTTGGGCTGGAGAGCCATCACCCAACCCCTGAGGAGCTATCCTGAAGGAGCCCAAGGGAGGGTGGAGGGTGTCTGGAGCCAGAGGCCAGCTTGGGGCCTGGAGGTGGTCATGCAGCCAGACCTCCGTCATTTCTGGGCCTGGTCTCTCCCAGGGCTCAGGGAGAAGGGCCTGGGGAGGCCATCACTGTCTCAAGCTTCCCTGGAGGTGCCCTTTGGGGCTTGGGGATTTCTTTCCACTGTTTAGCCATCTACTTCCCTTCCAGCTCTCAACCTTTGGGAGCCCCAGTACTGGACACAAAATCCATCTTCTCTTCCCCCTTCCAGTAGAGCCTGAGTTTGCCTGGTACCTTCCTCCCAGGCAAATGGCTCCGGGCAGGGCAGCAATTCCAGCTTCACCCAGCCCAGGAAGCAAGCCTGATGGGTTTAAGGTGCTCACTCTGTTTCCTAATGATTGGCCTGAAAGTTAGCATACTACCCAGTTTTGGCCAATGGGATGTGACAAAGGGGGCTGTGGGGCCATGGGGTTAATTTCCTTGCTCGGGAGGGATGTTCATGTGGCTATAAAGCCTTTTTTTTTCAGGCACCAGGGATTGAGTACGAAGCCACTCCTCCCCACCCCGCATGAGCTGCATCAGTCTTGAGACCAGAGAAGAGCTGGCCTGAGGACAAGCCAAGTGCTGAGGGTAGTGGAGGAAGGAGAGCCTGGCTTCCTGAAGGCTCATCTGAGCCACTCAGTCAACTCGGAGGTCACTCTACCTCCCATTTCCCATTATGTGAGATAATATATTTCCTCGTTGTGAAGCTGTTCTGACGTAGGTAGGTTTGGGGCCCTGATTCAGACTCTTGAGAATCCGGTGAAAAACCTGAACGCTCTCATTGGAAAAAAGGCACAGAGCAGAGTTTTGAGCAATTATGGGGTTCCTGGTCCCCCAGAGGCACACCCACAGGACTCGACCATGTTAGGATTCCTGGCCAGGAGACCGCAGGCTTGGCTCATGGCTGTCATCAGTGCTGGCCCCTGGGGAAGGCAAGGTTAGTCTGATTTCGAGCAGCATCGCCGGGCTGTAGGCAGAAGCTGGCCAGTGGGCATCAGGCGGGAAGAGGGGAGGTTGTCTGTAGCATCCAGAGAGCCCCTGCTTTCCCTTCCACTAGAACGGTGCCGGGCGCCTGGGCAGAGCTTGTCTTGTCTTTGTTTTATTCTCTGAGGACACGCAGGTGTCATCTGCTTCTCCAGTCCTCAAGCAGATTGGGACCTCTACTTTGCTGGGACTGGGTAGGGCTGGAGGGGCACTAACATTTCTATGTCGTTTTGTTCCCTTTCATCTCAGGGTCCACTGGGGACCTAACAAGCAGGGAAGACTAAGGGGATTCCCAGGGTGGGGACAGAGAGCAAGTGGCCTTTGCCAGACTGAGCTCTGGGCCAGGTTGGTTCACTTCCAGCCTGGACAGGGGCCATCTCTGAGCCTCTAGGTTGGGGAGCCCCAGGGGCCCTGGAATGGGAAGGGGAAGGAGACAGCTCTGTCAAGGCCCCCCAGCCCCCCACCCCTACCCCCTGAGAGAGCAGCATCTCTGTCCCTCAGCCTGTTCTTTCACTGTCTTCCTGAGAAGGTTGAGACCAGCAGACTCTGTGATCTCATTTCAGGCTCATTCTGCCTTCTTTATTAAGGTCACCTTTGAAAGATAGTTTGCAAACAACAGCAACAAAGTACAAAGCCACAGTGGAAGCCAATTTGAAACATCTGGAAACCTGAAGTCTTGCCTGCCACATCTGCATGCAGAGCCTGACCTGGGTTTCCTGTGAGATGTCCATAAGAGCTTTTATTAAACAGAGCACAGGGTTGGATCTGCTTTTTAACAAAATACGAACAGTAATGGCTTAATTACTCGTCAAATCTTAACAATAAAGCAAGTTTCCTTCTGATTAGACACACAGGCAATCTCATCTCTTGGACTGCAGTAATGAAACAAGTTGTATTTCATGAGATGTTTCCATGTGTTTTCAGCCTAATTATACATCTTCAATTAAAACATACACACACCATTTCATTATACACCACAGATCATAAAATGCCTATCACGGTCCAAGTCCAAGTCTCTCAATGCAAGACAACCATCGTTGACAGTTACCCAGGAACTTTGTAAACACTTGAGAATAAATTATGACCCAAACTTGCTCTTCATGACTTGTAAAAAGTTCAGCTCTTTAATAAAAGGATTTGGGATTATGAAAACAAAGTACTCAGCAATATTAAGGAGATATAGGTCCTTCAAAATGGTTTCGATTAAATCTTGCATTTTTAATACAGTCGGTGCAAAGTGAAACTCTTTTTTTTAAAAAAAAGTACGAATTTAAAATTAAGTGGAACAACCTATTTTCAGGGTCACCAGTACCACAGTGAGATTTGTCTCTTAAACAATGACACTTAGTATCTCTGTGGTTCCATGAATACTTTTGAAGTGTCATATTAAAACCAATCTCGTGGCCTTGAGGCAAAGAGAGGCAATTAGTCTTGGAGTTGTGAATAAATAAAAATCCATTTATACACTCGTCCTTGACATGTACCTTGCAAATCTTAGAAACTTCATCTAGTGGGAAAAGAAATGTTAAATCATGAATACCAACACTAATCACGTTGCCATGTGGTTTCCTAAAAACAGTTTAGCGTATACCAATCTTTTAAGTATGAATTCATATGTATATATTCATCCATATTGAACACAAAACAAAGATGCTTTAGCAGTCACCTAGGAGAAGAAAGGAGCGACCATTGTGGCCGGCTGCAAAGGCCACTACAGCAGGTGTTGGGTGGGGTCCGTGGCCTCAAACACCAGCCAGGAACATTCTTCCTCAGGCCCCTTTCCCCACCTCAAGTACTGGCGGCGCTCAGAAGGCCTGGGAAGGGGGTGGGGGGTGGTTCTGTCCATGCATCAGTTCGGGGCACCCACACAGGATCTCCTCCCCCTATGATCCCAGCAAGCTGCCAGGGAGCGCTCAGGAGGTTAAAGTCTTGGTATACTTGCTTCACTTCTTTGGATCCGCTTCTTCACCGCTGGGTGGGATGTGTGTAGACGCGGGATGCGCTGTTCCTCGGCCCTGCAGAACCCCGGAGAGACTGGGGCGCCAGCCAGCGAGCTCATCAACCCCCTGGGCCTGTCCCGGGCTGTGCGCCGAGCGCAGAGTACGGTGCAGTCTGGTCGGAGGTGCGAGCGGGAAGCCCCCGGCGGCGGGGCGAGGCGGGCAGAGCCCGCGGCCCCCAGGCCGAGCTGGAACCGCCGCCCAGATCCCTGACCTACTTCCAGAACCCCATTCTGTTCTAGGAGCAGCTAAAGATCCATAAATTAAGGAAATTAACTGATGGGGCCTGCGGCACCTTTGTAAGCTATTTAAATCTATAAATTTACAGCATCTTCTGCATATATCAAGTAATTGAACTAACTGAAGGGATGTAACTTTAATGAGAAAATTTCCCCCTGCTCTTAAAGTAGTTCGCGTTCTAAAATAAATAAATACATTTTTTTAAAAAAAGAAAAAGACCTTTCCATAGGAGGAAAGTTTCTGCTTATTCCCGCGTGGAGAAGCTTAAGGCAGGCCCGGGCTCGCTTTCCACGCTCGGGGTACCCTAGCCAAGAGAGGCAGGCAGGGTCCCCACTCCATCCTCTGGCGACCTGCCCCCAGGCCGGCCCCGAGCGCCCCCCGACAGGAGTGCGGCCGCTAGAGGGCGCCCAGCCCCGGCCAGGGCGCACCCGCCGGCTGGCCCGAGTCCGGCTCTGGCCCGAGCGTCCCCGGAGCCCCGCGGGGCCGCAGTGCAGGCCGGGCGCCCCGGAGGCAACGCGTCCGTTTCCTAGGAGCCGGCTAAGGGGCGGGGAGGAGGAGGGACGGGGCACAAAAGGAAGAGGACGGAGAGGAAGGGGAGGAGGAGGAAGGGGCAGCCGACGCGGGGGTCAGGGCGGGGCGCCCCGGGCGCAGGCCTCGGCGCCGCGGGCAGCCTTGGCCGCCGCCGTCTCCACCGCGTCGCGCGCTTAAAGGAAATGGCGCTTCGGGCCGCGGGCGGCCGCTGGGCGCCCCCTGCCCGCCCCACCCCTGCCCGCAGGCGTCTCGGGCGGCGCTGCTCCCCCGAGAGGGGCAGCGGGGCACAGGCCCGGGGAGGGCGCCCGGCGGGGCAGCGGGCCCCCCACTCGCAGCCCAGTTTCTTAGCAAGTCCCGCCTCCAGCCCCGGGCGCCGCGGCGGCTGCTGCTCGCCTCTTTGTAACCGAGGAGTCAAGAAATGTGAGAAACGTGCCCTGTGTTACTTATTTGGGAGCCGAAAATTTATGCCCAGCTGAAAGCGCCCGGGGAAATATTACATCAGATGAAATGACAGTGATTAAAATCCGCCTCGCCCCCGCCCCCTCCCCGAGCCCGCAGGAGGCCCGGGCGCCGCGTGGCCGGCCGGCGGGGGGCGGGGGCTGGCCGCGGAGGGCGCGGGGCCTGAGCGCGGCGCTCCCGGGAGGGTCCTGGCGGGGCCCCGGCGGGCGGGCGCGGGGAGAGGCGGGCTGGGCTCGCCCGGCGAGAGGACAGGAAACAGTGCATTTTTGTCGCCGAGCGCGGCAGGCGCGGGCGCGCGGAGCTAATTGCGACTCTAATCCTCTGCCCCGCGGCGCAGCCGAGCCCCGAGCCGGGAGTCGCCGCGCGCGCCCGCTCGCGCCCGCCGCGCTGGGTAATTGGGAGCCGGATCGCGGCCCTCGGCGTCCGGGCTCGGCCGCGGCGGGGCGCGGGCGGCGCGGTGGGGGTGGGGGGCTGGCTTTCTCGCCCGCAGCCGGGGAGGCCGCGGGAGGAGGAGGAGGAGGGAGACGGAGAGGTGGGAGCGGCGGGAGTGCAGCCGGAGCGCGGCGCGAAGAGGGGGCGGCGGCGGCGGCGGCCGCGAGGAGGGGAGGAGGCGAGGGGAGGGCGGGGAGGGGAGGCCCCGGCGCGGCGCGCCGCGAGGGGCCGCGCGGAGCGGGGGCCGGGGCGGGCGGGGTGGGTGGGGGGAGGGTTGGGGGCGAGAGAGAAAGTAACTCCAGGACGAGACCCGAGCGACCCGAGCAGCGAGTACCAGAGGCGAGGCTGCGCCCGGTGCCCGAGCCCCGGCGGCTGCGGGGGGCGGGGGCTGCTCCCGAGCGCCATCCGCCGCTCCGGCCCCGAGGTAAGCCCCGCGCCGCGACCACCGCACTGCGCGCCCTTGTCCCCAAAGTGGCCGCGATGGCGAGAAAGTCGCCGGGCCGGGGTCCGGACCTGGGGGTGGGGGGGCGGCTGCTTTGTCCCAGCGCTGGGCGGCGAGGGGCCGGCGGCGCGGGGGCGCCCAGCACAAAGGCCTAGCGCGGGGAGGCGGTTGCCCACGTGGGCCAGCGCTGGCCGCGGCGGGACCTTGCCCACGCTGCCGGGCTCTGAGCCAACTCCGGAGCGCGGGGGTGGGGGCGCAGGGCCCCGGGCTCCGGCCCGACCGCAGGGCCGGCGACTTTTCCGGGTCAGAACCGGACTCAGGCAGCTGGGGCTTGGGGGCGGACAGGGCCCGGCTTGGCGCCCAAATCAGAGAGAGCAAAAGTCTCTAACGGGACAGATGCGCATCCTCCGTCGCCCACCCGGCGAGTCCGAAACGGGGCGGGAGGGGCCGGCGCGCTGATGGTCGTCCCTCGCGCGCGGGGTTTGGGGACCGGCCGCCGCCTACGGGTCCCGGCTCTCCGCCCGCAGCCCCTGACCTGGCCGCGCGCGGAGCACTCACTGCCCGCCGCCACCACCCCCTGCGCTGCCGAGGCGCCTTTCTGTCCTCCCGCGCCCCCCACCCCTACTGCAGAGAGAGGAGCCTCAAGTTTTCCCTCCGTGTCTCAAACGTGCACGAAGGAATTTAACTGCACGAGTGAATAACAGCATTAGTTTCAATTAATTTTTTTTTAAAATCCCGGCAACAATAAACTTTGGGAACAAAAGCGCTTTTACGTCCTTAATTAGGCGAGCTTCCCATCTGTGGTCTCGAAGTGCCTGCTTCTGGATGGAACTTTGTCCCCCGCCCCGCCCCCGCCGCACACTCCTTCCAGCCGGGCCGGGCGCTTCTGGCACCGCGGCCACCCCCGGCCCGCGGGCCGCGGCCCAGGCCGCCCCGAAGTTCGTGCAGGCCGGGCCCCCCTGCGGGCGCATCCCCTGGCCAATTCTGCAGGCCCCCAGCACTCTCGCCCCAGGCCGGCGCCCAGCTGAAGGGAGCTCAACTGCCGCCTTCTGTTTACCTTTTATGGTTAAAATAACAGCTTAGCAAAGAAGCGACTTTACGAAGAAGCGATTTAGTGAAATCGTCTCAAGCTGCCGCAGCTCAGCCAGTTTAATCACCCCCAGAGAGCTGAACAACTGCGAACACAATGGGACACAAAATCATTTTGTGTGTAAATGAGCGTGGCATTCTGCTCGCTTCCCTCCGCGCGGGCAGGCGGGGCTGGGCGGCGGGCGGGCGCGGGACCCAGGTCTCCCGCAGCTCGGAGGAACGGGTCGATACCCAGCCAGCTTGGGAGCCCGTGGGCCCGCACGCTGCAGCCGAAGCCCCTGCAACAGGCGATTGGCCAAGCCTCGGGAGGGCCGGGGCACGCGGGGTCGTGGGGTGGCAGCTGCGGGTGGTGGAAGGAGTTTGTCTCTGACTGCGCCCCCTTTTCTGCTTCTGATCCTTAGCAGTGGTCTTGGGAAGAGGTCGTGGTCCAGCCCAGATGCGTTGGTCAGAGGAAAAGCTGCAGGTTCCCGTCAAGGCGAAACGCCTGGGGCTTCCAGTGGTGAGTTTCTGGTTGGCTGTGAACATCAGGTCGTGCTTGGGGCAGGCGGGGGGGCGGGGAAGGT
>JAQZBX010079276.1:0-14005 GCA_029593785.1 Cabassous unicinctus | reverse complement strand
TTTTTTTGAAAAAGAATAAATTGAAATAGACCTACCCCAAGACACATAATAATCAGAATACCAAATGCCAAAGATAAGGGAAATTCTGAAAGCAGCAAGGTAGAAGTGAAACATCACATACAAGGGACGTTCAGTAAGACTTCATGTGGATTTCTCTTCAGAAACCATGGAGGTGAGAAGGCAGTGGTATAATACAATTAAGATACTGAAAGAGAAAACCTGTAAGCCAAGAATTCTTTATCCGGCAACACTGTCCTTCAAATATGATGGTGAGTTTAAAATATTCACAGATAAACAGAAACTAAGAGAGTTCATAATAAGAATCCAGCTAAGCAGGAAACATTAAAGGGAGTTCTCTAGCCAGAAAAGAAAAGATAACAGAGACAGGCTTGGAGGAGAGTGTAGCAGTGAAGACTATCAGTAAGGGTAACCAAAAGGGCAAAAAAACAAACAAAAATATGAAAGCCAAAGGATAAAATTGTTGAGGTAAGTAATGCCTTTAAATAATAACATTGAATATTAATGGATTAAACTCCCCACTCAAAAGACATAGGCTGACAGAATGGATAAGAAAACATGAGCTATCCATATGCTGTCTGCAGGAGACTCGTCTTAGAACCAAGGATGCAAATAAACTGAAAGTGAAAGGTTGGAAAAAGATATTTCATACACACAGTAACCAAAAGAGAGCAGGGGTAGCTATACTGGTGTTGGACAAAAGAGACTTTAAATGCAAAAAAATGATAAGAGATACAGAAGGCCATTATATATTGATAAAAGGGATAATCCACCAAGAAGGAGTAACAGCCATAAATATCTATGTACCTAACCAAGGTGCCCAAAATACATGAGACAAACTCTGGTAAAACTGAAAGGAGAAATAGACATCTCTACAATAATAGTTGGAGACTTCAACACACCACTCACATCAATAGAACAACAAAGACAGAAAATCAATAAAGAAGCAGAAACTTGAATATGATAAATGAGCTGAACCTGACAGACATATACAGAACATTGAACAGCAAATCAGCAGGTTTTATGTTCTTCTCAAGTGCTGATGGATCTTTCTCCAGGATAGATGACATGTTAGGCAAAAAAAAAAAAAAACACAAAAAAACAGCTCTGAGTAAATTTAAGAAGGTTGAAATTGTACAAAGCACCTTTACTGATCATAGTGGAATGAAGCTGGAAATCTATAATAGGCAAAAAAGGGGGGAAATCCACAAATATATAGAGGCTAAACAACACTTTCTTAAACAATCAGTAGGTCAATAAAAGTTGCAAGGGAAATTAGTAGGTATCTCAAGACGAATGACAATGAGAACACAACTTATGAAAACTTTAAGAGTACAGCAAAGGCAGTGCTGAGAAGGAAATTTATAGCCCTAAATGCCTATATTAAAAAAGAAGAAAGAGCTAAAATCAAAAACCTAACTGAAAACCTGGAGAAACTAGAAAAGAACAGCAAACAAATCACAAAGCAAATAAAAAGAAAGTAATAACAAATATTAGAGCAGAAATAAATGAAATTGAAAATAAAAATATCAATAGACAAAATTAACAAATAAAAGCTGGTTCTTTGAGAAGATCAATAAAATCAACAAACCCTTAGCTAGACTAACAAAGAAAAACAGAGAAGATGCAAATAAATAAAATCAGGAATGAGAGGGAGGACATTACAACTCATCCCACAGAAACAAAAAGGATCATAAGAGAATATTATGAGAAACTGTATTCCAACATATTAGACAACCTAGATGAAATGAACAAATTCTAGAAATGCACAAACAACCTACATTGACTCTACAAGAAATTTAGGAACTCAACAAACCAGTCACAAGTAAAGAAATTGAATCAGTCATCAAAAATCTTCCAACAAAGTAAAGTGCAGGACCAGATGGTTTCACAGGTGAATTCTACCAAATATTTCGAGAAGAATTAATACAAATCCTGTTTAAACTCTTTCAAAAAATTGAGGAGGAAAAATTACCCAGCTCATTTTATGAAGCCAACATCACCCTAATAACAAAGCCAGATAAAGATACTACCAGAGGGAAGCGGATGTGGCTCAAGCAGTTGGGCATCCGCCTACCACATGGGAGGTCCCAGATTTGGTTCCTGGTGTCTCCTAATGAAGACAAGCAAAACTGCGAGGTGACACGATGGGCTGGCGTGGCAAACTGATGCAACAAGTTGATGCAATAAAGAGATACAATGAAGGGAACAGAGGTGGCTCAAGCAATTAGGCACTTCCCTCCCACATGGGAGGTTCCAGGTTTGGTTTCTGGTGCCTTCTGACAAAAAAAAAAAGATGAACAGACACAGAAAGCAGACAGTGAGAACAAACAACAAGGGGTGGAGGGGAGAAATAAATAAATAAAAATAAATCTTAAAAAAAAGATACTACCAGAAAAGAATATTACAGACTAATCTCTCTAAAGAACATAGATGCAAAAATTCTCAACAAAATACTTGCACATCGAATCCAACAGCATATTAAAAGAATTATGCACCACAAACAAGTGGGTTTTATTCATGGTGTGCAAGGGTGGTTCAACATAAGAAAATGAATTAATGTATAATACCACATTAACAAATCAAAGTAAATAAAACATGATCATCTTGATGCAGAAAAAGCATTTGACAAAATCCAGCATCCTTTCTTGATAAAAACACTTCAGAAGATAGGGTATAGAAGGAAAGTTCCTCAACATAATAAAGGGCATATATGAAAATCCCACAGCCAACATCATACTCAATTGGGAGAGACTGAAAGCTTTCCCTCTAAGAAAAGGAACAAGAACACTGCTACCACTGTTATTCAACATTTTGTTGGAAGTTCTAGCTAGAGCAATTAAGCAAGAAAAAGAAATAAAAGGCATCCAAATAGGAAAAGAGGAAGTAAAACTCTCATTATACAGGGATGACATTATCCTATATTTAGAAAATTCTGAAGTGTCTACAACAAAGCCACTTGAGCAATAAATGAGTTCAGCAAAGTGGCAGGATAAAAGATTAACCTGCAAAACTCAGTAGCATTTCTATACACCAGTAATGAGCAAGTTGAAGAGGAAATCAAGAAAAAAATTCCATTTACAATAACAAAAAGTCTCATGTATCTAGGAATTAATTTAACCAGGAATGTAAAGGATCTGTTTTCAGAAAACTATAAAACACTGCTAAAAGAAATCAAAGAAGACCCAAACAAGTGGAAGAACATTCTATAAGCATGGATTGGAAGACTAATCATGATGAAGATGTCAATTCTACCTAAACTGATTTATAGATTCAGTGCAGTACTAATCAAAATCCTACACCCTATTTCACAGAGATTAAAAAAAAGTCCATTGTCAAATTTTTTTAGGGAAAGGGGTTCCAAAGAGCCAAAAACATCCTAAAAAAAGAAGAACAAGGAAGCGGATGTTGCTCAAGTGATTGAGCTACCGCCTACCACACGGGAGGTCCCAGGTTTGGTAGCAAGACAGCGAACTAGCACAAGTAGACGTGGTGAGCTGATGCAACAAGATTACGCAACAAGGAGTCACAAAGAAGAAAGATAATTAGAGACACAACAAAGCAGGGAGCTGAGGTGGCTCAAGCGATTGAGCGCCTCTCTCTCACATGGCAGGTCCCAGGTTTGGTTCCCGGTGCCTCCTAAAAAGACAAGCAGACACAGAGAGCACACAACGATTGGACGTAGAGAGCAGACAGCAAGTGCAAACAATGAGGGGGGGAAATAAATAAATAAAATCTTTTTTAAAAATTTTAAAAAAAGAATGAAGTCACAGGACCCATGCTCCCTGACCCTGAAGTGTATTATAAAGCTTTTTTTTAAAAAAAAAATATTTATTTATATACTTTTATCCATTATTATCCACCACCCCCCATTTTTACTGTTTTTGTGTCCATTTGCTGGGCAATTCTATGTGTCCGTTCCCTGCCCTCTCTTCTCATCCTTCTCCTCATGTCTTCACCGAGATTCGATCCTCAAAACCTCCGATGTGAGAGAGAAGCATCCTAACATCTGCACCACCTTAGTTCCTGGTTTTTCGGTGCACCTCGTTTTGGCTCTCCTTTGGGGCACCCTCCTGTTACATCATCATCTTGCTGCATGGCTCAGCGGGGCCTGACAGCACATCCACACACAGGGCCTGGGGGGCTCACCCACTTGCGGAACCTGACAGTGCACCTGCACACAGGGCCTGGCAGCCTGTGTGCCTTCTATATTTTTCTTTTTTTTCTTTTTACCAGGAGGTCCCAGGGATCGAACCCAGGTCCTTCCATATGGAAGACAGACGTCCAACCATTTGAGCCACATCCACCCCCCTGCTATATCTCGTAAGGTTGACCAAAGATTAGAGTTACAGGCATTTCCCATACAGGATGGTCATATAATAAATCAGGCTTGGTTTATCACCACCATTCTAAAAGCCAGACCTAGGGAGAAAAACTTAGGTCTGGGGACACATGCATGGTTTCTAGTATAGTGAATATTTAGCCTACCCTGATTATCACAAAATCATGATAGCGAGAATATTCACATAAAACAGCAGTTTTTTAGGAGGTACTGGGAATTGAACCTGGGTCCTCATACATGGGAAGCAGGTGCTCAACCACTGAGCTACACCTGTTCCCCCTCCCCTATATTTTTTATGTAACACTTATGTATTCTTAAGCTCCTTTAAAAAATAAAGAAAAAAATTAAAAGAATGAAAGAGGACCACTATCATATTCCCTATACAAGAACCAACTCAAAATGGATCAAAGACCTAAACATAAAAGCCAGGACCATAAAACTCCTAAAAGATAATGTAGGGAAACATCTACAAGAGCTTGCAGAAGGTGGGAGTCTCTTAAACCTTACACCCAAAGCATGAGCAACAAAAGAAGAAAATAGATAAATGGGACCTCCTCAAAATTAATCACTTCTGCACCTCAAAGGACTTTGGGAATAGGGTAAAAAGGCAGCTTACTCAATGGGAGAAAATATTTGCAAATCACACATCCAACAAGGGTTTAATATCCATGATATATAAAGAGAGCCTACGACTCAACAATAAAAAAATATATGACCCGATCAATAAATGAGCAAAAGACCTGAATAGATATTTATCACACAATGGAATATTATGCAGCTGTAAGAAGAAATTAAGTCCATAAAGCATATGACAACATGGATGGACCTAGAGGACATGTTGAGTGAAGCAAGCCAGACACAAAAGGACAAACACTGTATATTTGTGTTACTATGAACCAAATATATTGTGTAACATATTGTATGATTCAGAAAAAATATTTTATATGTATCTAGTATATTTAATTGAGAAATGTATGTTTTATTCAACTGTGTTTTCTTTTTCTTTTTAAATTATTGTTTATATTTTCAATTATTAAATATACAAAATAAACTTTAAAAAAAGAAGAAATACAAATGGCAAAAATAAACAAAAAATCCACCAAAAAACACACACATGAAAAAATGCTCAGCATCACTGGCTATTAGGGAAATGCAAATCAAAGCTACAATGAGATATAATTTCATATCTCCTAGAATGGTCACTATTAACAAAACAGAAAACTACAAGTGTTGGAGAGGATGTGGAGCGGTAGGGATTTTTATTCACTGCTGCTGGTAATGTAGAATGGTACAGCCACTGTGGAAGTCTGTTTGGCCATTCGTAAGGAAGTTAGATATAGATCTACCATGAGACCTGGCAATACCACTACTAGATATATACCCAGAAGAACTTAGAGCAGTGGCATGCATAGACATCTGCATGCTGATGTTCCTAGTGGCATTATTCACAATTGCCAAAACGTGGAAACAAACCAAAAGTCCATCAACTGATGAATGGATAAACAAACTGTGGTATATACACATGATGTAAATAAAATTCAGCTGTAAGAAGAAAAGAAGTTGTGAAGCATATGACAAAATGGATGAACCTGGAGGACATCATGTTGAATGAAGCAAGTCAGGCACAAAAGGACAAATATTGTATGACTTCACTATTATGAAATAAATATAATGAGCAAACTCATGGAATTAATAGCTAGACTATGTCAGCAGAGAAAGAACGTGGTTAGAGAATGGAAAGCTGAGGTTTAATCTGTGCAGAATTGGTAAAAAGTTGTTTGTAAATTTTAGTAGTCAGCCAAAGGGGTGCTGATGCAACATACCAGAAATCTGTTGACATTTATAAAGAGTATTTATTTGGGATAGAAGCTTACAGTCACAAGGCCATAAAGCGTAAGTTACTTCCCTCATCAAAGTCTGTTACCACGTGTTGGAGCAAGATGGTTGCTGGTCTCTGCAAGGGTTCAGCCTTCCTCTTCCTCTTAAGGCTCTGTGGTCCCAGCTCCTTCCTTTATCAGCTGTAGGTTAGCATAAGCCTTGTCTCTTCCCGAGGCTCATTTCACTCCAGACTCAAATGCCCTGGTCTCTCCACAAGGCCAGTTGTAAATTTTCAGGTGAATGGCTCATCTCTCTTCCTGGGGCCTCTGCCATGTCTAATGGAGCCTTCTCTCATGTATCTGCTTCTCTGTGTGTTTACTTCCCAGGGCTCCAGCAAAATAAACTCTCTCCTCTACTATGTCATTTTCTCTGTGAGTCCCTGCCTACCAAGGGGGCAGGGACTCAACGTCCTAATGACGTGGCCAAATCAAAGCCTTGATCATAATATAATCAAGTAAAAGTGAAACTTCCCAAGGGAACAGACCAGTTTACAAACATAATCCAATATTTATTTTTGGAATTCATAAATAATATCAAACTGCTACATAAATGTTTGGAAATTAATAGAAATGGTGAAAGCACATCATAGGATTTATAATTAGTAGCACTAGCATATGGGTATGTTTCTCCATTTATATAAAGCACCAGTAAGGAGGCAGAGACCAAATTTGAGTCATGCCTCACTGATATCCAATCAAAAAGGACCCACACCCACAAGAATGGATTAGTTCAAATACATATTTTTTTTTCTTTTTAGGATTCATAAAATAACTTTAAATTATCACAAAAATCAATACCCCAAAATCAGTAGTGTTTCTATACACAAGCAATGAATAACTGGAAGAAGAAATCAAGAAAAAAATTCTACTCACAGTAGTAACTAAAAGAACCATATATCTAGGAATAAATCTAACTAAGGAAGTAAAGGACTTGTACACAGGAAACTACAAAACATGGCTAAAAGATATCAAAGAAGACCTAAATCAATGGAAGGATATTCTGTATTTATGGACTGGAAGACTAAATATCATTAAGAAGCCAATACTACCCAAGCAATTTATATATTCAGTGCAACCCCAATCAAAATCCCAACAACCTTCTTTGCAGAAATGTAAAAGTCAATCATCAAATTTATTTAGAAGGGTAAGGGGCCCCAAATAGCTAAAGCCATCTTGAAAAAAAAGAATAAAGTTGGAGGACTAACACTTCCTGATCTTAAAACTTATTACAAAGCCACAATAATCAAAACAGCATGTTACTGGCACAAGGACAGACATATAGACCAATGGAATAGAATTGAGAGCTCAGAAATCAACCCTCACATTTATGGCTATGTAGCAGTTTGGCAGTTTGATACAGTTATGAATTCCAAAAATAGATATTGGATTATGCTTGTAAACTGGTCTGTTCATCTGGGCATGATTAAGTTATGATTAGGGCTTTGATTGGGCCATGTCAGTAGGGTGTTGAGCCCCGCCCCTTGGTGGGTGGGGTCTCAAAGATAAAAGACATGGCAAAGGACAGAGTTAGAGTTTTTGAGTTGTAGTTCTGATGGTAGAGTCTTGAGCTGGAGCCCCAGGAAGTAAGCACACAGAGGAGCTTGGTTGTGAGAAAGGAGAGAAAGCTCCGGGAAAAGAGATGAGCCGTTCACCTGACAGTTCACAGCTGGCCTTGTAGAGAGAGGCAAAGCCTCATAGTTTACAGCTGACCTTGTGGAGGAAACGGAGTCCCGGGAAGTGAGGAACCCCAGAAGCCTGAACCCTCGCAGATTTCGGCAGCCATCTTGCTCCAACACATGGCAATAGACTTTGGTGAGGGAAGTAACTTATGCTTTATGGCCTGGTAACTGTAAGCTTCTACCCCAAATAAATACCCTTGGTAAAAACCAACTGATTTCTGGCATTTTGCATCAGCACCCCTTTGGCTGACTAATACAGGCTAACTGATTTCTGACAAGGTGGCAAAGACCACTAAATTGGGAAAGAACAACCTCTTCAACAAATGGTGCTGGGAAAACTGGATATCCTCATACATTATACAAAAATCAACTCAAAAATGGATGAGAGACCTAAATATAAGAGGTAGAACTATCAAACACCGAAGAAATCGCAGGGAAGCATCTTCAGCACCTTGTGTTAGACAATGGTTTCTTAGACTTTACAACCAAAGTACAGGCAACAAAAGCAAAAATAGATAAATGGGACCTCATCAGAATTAAAAACTTTTGTTCCTCAAAGGACTTTATCATGAAAGTAAAATGACAATCTACACAATGGGAGAAAACATTAGGAAACCAAATACCTGGTAAAGGTTTAATATCCAGAATATATAAAGAAATCTTTCCACTTAACATAAAAAAGACAAAGAACCCAATTAAAAATGGGCAAAACACTTGAATAGACATTTCTCCAAAGAAGATTTTCAAATGGTCAGAAAGCACATAAAAGATGCTCAACATTATCAGCCATCAGGGAAATGAAAATCAAAACCACAATGAGATGTCATTTCACACCCATTAGAATGGCTGATATTGAAAAAAATGAAAATCACAAGAGTTTGAGAGGATGGGGAGATATAGGAACACTCATTTATTGCTGGTGACAATATAAAATGGTGCAGCCCCTGTGGAAGACAATTTGGCAGTTCCTCAGAAAACTAAGAGTTGAACTACCATGTGACCCAGCAATCCCACTACTAAGTATATACCCAAAAGAATTGAAAGCAGGGACTCAAACAGATATTTGCACACCGATGTTCATAGCTATATTACTCACACTTGCTGAAAGATGAAAGCAATGCAAGTGTCCATCAACTGATGAATGGATAAAGAAAATGTGGTATATATACACAATGCAATATTATACAGCCATAAAAAAGAATGAAGTCCTGATACATGCAACAACATGAATGAACCTTGAAGATATCTTGTTGAGTGAAATAAGCCAGACACAAAAAGACAAATATCATATGATCTCACTGATTTGAAACAATTAGAATAATCAAACTCAAAGACCAGAATCTAAAATATAGGTTACCAAAGGATGGGGTGGGGATAGGGAATGGGAAGTTAAGGCTTAAAATGTACAGGGTTCCTATTTGGAATGATGGAAATGTTTTGGTAATGGATGGTGGTGATGGTAGCACAACATTATGAATGCTCTTAACAGCACTAAATATATATCTGAACATGATTAAAAGTGGAAATGTTAGATTGTATATATGATAACACAATAAAAACTTTTTTGAAAGACCATGGAAGGGAAGCAGATTTGGCACTAGCATTTGGGCACCCGCCTACTACATAGGAGGTGCCGGTTCGGTTTCTTGTGCTTCCTAGAGAAGATGAGCAAGACAGCAAGCTGGCATGATGGGCTGGCATGGCAAACTGATGCAAC
The DNA here is from genome assembly GCA_029593785.1 of Cabassous unicinctus. Lineage (NCBI taxonomy): Eukaryota > Metazoa > Chordata > Mammalia > Cingulata > Chlamyphoridae > Cabassous > Cabassous unicinctus. Next base: position 4,372 of record JAQZBX010079276.1, on the reverse strand, counting down.
AAGATGATGCAACAAGATGATGCAACAAAGAAATACAAAGAGGAAAGACGATGAGAGACACAAAAAAGCAGGGAGCAGAGGTGGCTCAAGCAATTGACCTCCCACATGGGAGGTCCCGGGTTTGGTTTCCAGTGCCTACGAAAAAGACGAGCACACAACGAATGGACAGAGAGAGAGCAGACAGCAAACACAAACAATGGGAGTGGGGGGAGAATTAATAAATCTTTAAAAAAAATTTTTTTTAAGTCCATGGAACTACACTACACAAACAGTGAAGCTAAGTTAAACCATGGACTTTAATTAACAGTACAATTATAAAAATATGTTATCATCAGTTGTAACAAATGTTCCACACTAATGCAAGGTGTTGGTGGTAGGGTGGTGTATGGGAATCCTATATTTTATGCATGATAGTTCTGTAAACCCACAACTTCCTCAATAAAGAAAAAAGAAATTAAGAAACCAATATGTTGTGAATAACTTTCCATAGCATTAAATGCACGGTATTTCTATAAAATTATTCTCTTTTTAAAAAGTGTGATTGACTCTAGAATTGAATTAGAGTGGCTGAATAATGTTTTATGCTGTATTTTTTTTCCACTTTTGCTCTCCCCTCTGTGCTTCCTAACATCAAATGCATTATAAATGTAGGAGAACAGCAGATGTGGCTCTAACTACACTTGGTGGCTTTTGCTCCCAAAACATCAGAGCCCACTGAGGAGAATAACATCTGAAGGAAGAGGCTAAATGCTTGGGAAAAGCAGAAAGAGAAAAATCTGATATCACCAAAATAGAAATTACTCAGGTTCTGGTGGAGGGAAGCTATGACACGAAAAAGCAAGGGTTACATCTTTGCCTCCTTGAAGTCTAGTTTGAAAGCCCAGGGATTCCAACCCTGCCAAGGATTTCTGTAACTCAGCATGACAGGGGGGTGGCAAAGAGCCACAGGAGCCTACAAGAACAATGGCAGCCCAAGCATTGGCAGTCAACTTAACTGATAAAAAACTTGACATATTTGGGTTTGTAGACTCTAATGAATATAACTAAATTCTTGGATGCAGGAGTATGAGCTTAAAACCCATAAGCCTAAAAATGTGAGGTGCTCAGTCATCAAAAAAATAAGGTTAGGGGTGGGAGGGAGTTCAGTTGCTTTTGGGTCTCTGCCTATATACTTCCCACAACCTTCTTTGATAAGGTATAGGAAAAGGATAAAAGAGGATAAATATTTTCAGTTATTACCAGGTATAGGAAGAGGAGGCAATAAAACATGAATGTTATGACAACTTTTTGGTGTTCAGGTCAGACTCCTTGCTAGGACATCTTCTGTCTCAAGTACCCAAACTTCTCAGTCACAGACACATACACACCCAGGAAGCAAGCTAAGGCACTTTCTGAATTGGGGTTTTAATAGTTACAGAGTTTAAGTACCACTCAGTTGTCTCCCATCATATTGGCCACATGAGATTTATAATAAAGGGAACATGTGATTTTCCAAAGTTAGAAGGCTACTGTGGTTTGTTTCTAATGTAGCAAGAAAACACAGCAAAAACATTAGCCATCATTACAAGTGACAGTGAACCAGGAACAATGAGCTAGGAGAAGCCATGCAATAGTTCATCTGGAAAAACATGCAATGAAATTTATGAACTCAGAGATTAGGAGTTGGAAGGGATCTTCTTAGCAATCTGAAAAAAAAAAAAAAAAAAAAACCCTCATTTTCTAAGGAGGAAAAACCACCAACCATGTTGGTTTTGCTTTAAACTGAATTTATGTCCAAATTTTCATATTAGTACAAACTACACAATTTTAAACATTAGAACATATTATATAGAATATCTTTTCATACATATATACTTTTCAGGTATATTTCCAAATACAATCTGGAAGACTACTAAAACTATGTCTTCTGTCCAATAATTTATCTCTTAACTAGTCTCTCATTTACAGACTATCATCAAAAAACATTTCATTTCAAACATCATTAACTTTTTGGAGGGTGGTACTAACCTTTTGAAATTTCCCCATCAAATTTTTTTTTTTTTTCATACGTACTGGGGCCGGGGACCAAACCAGGACCTCTCATGTGGGGTCGGTACTCAACCACTCAACCACTGAGCCACACCAGCTCCCCTGAGCTGGTTCTCCCTGTCTGTTCGCTTGTTGTTTGTTTTTTCGCTTCCAGGAGGCACCAAGGACCGAACCCAGGAACTCCCATGTGGGAAGCAAGTGCTGAACTGCCTGAGCCACATCTGCTCCTATTTTATTTTATTATTTTATTTATTTTATTTTTAAGAGGTACTAGGGACCGAACCTAGGACCTAGTACAGGCAAAGCAGGCACTCAACCACTGAGCTACAGCCACTCCAACCTACCATCAATTTTATGGGTGGCTATAATCTTAAATGATTAATAACCAATTTTAGGACATTCTGCTTGATTTGGACATTTTCATGTCTTCAGAACTGTAAGCTTGTAAGCTAATAAATTCCCATTGTAAAAGCCAACCCATTTCTGGTATAATGCTTTTGGTGGTCTAGCAGACTAGGACAAGGGGCAACATTCAAAAAGGAAGAGATTGCCAACTCATATGTGTAATAACCTTAAATACAATTACTAATATTTATTGAGCACTTTCTATGGAACCAGGCACTGTGCTAAGTTACCTTCATTTTCTCACTTAATCCTCACAACCACCCTGTGGCAGTTTGATATTGTTTATGAATTCCAAAAATAGATATTGGATTATGTTTGTAAACTGGTCTATCTCTCCAGGCATATTAAATTATATTGGATTCAGAGGTTTCACTTTTACTAGACTAAATAATGATTAAGTCTTTGATTGGGCTACATCAATAGAAGTTGCATCCCCACCCCCTTGGTGGGTGGGGACACACAGAGAAACCACACAGCAGAGAAAGGAGTTTTGAGTTTTGAGCTGGAGCCTGGGAAGTAAGCACACAGAAGAGTAGAGCAGCAGCTGAGCCTGGAGAGAATTGAGCCCTGGGGAGAGAGACAGAGCCATTTGCCTGAGAGTCTTCAGCTGGCCTTGAGGAGAGAGCAAGGCAGCTGAGCCTGGAGACAAACAAGCCCTGGGAAGAAAGGAACCCAAGAAGCCTGAACTCTTGGCAGACATTGGCAGTCATCTTGCTCCAACACGTGGCAACAGACTTTGGTGAGGGAAGTAACTTATATTTTGTGGGCTGGTAACCGTAAGCTTCTACCCCAAATAAATACCCTTTATAAAAACCAACAGATTTCTGGTATTTTGCATCAGCACCCCTTTGGCTGACTAATACATACCCTATACAATATTTACTCTTTTTAAACTTTCAAATGACATAGGTAAAACAAACATGGTCTCTATTTTTATCCTCACTTTACAGAACAGAGAACTGAATGCTAACTAGGTTAAATAACTCATTCAAAGCTACCCACTGTGGTTCTTTGGTTCCAAAGCATGTCCTTTTCACTGCTGGGCTGTGTGCTTTTCTTTTCTTTCTCACCTTCCTAATAAGATTCCTGAGGATTGGAGTTGCCCCTTGTACAGTGTCACAGAATATTAGATAGAGAGTGAATCTAGAGATCATTTCATGTTTCAGTGGAATAAAGGCCCAAGGGAGAAGTGCCTTGCCCAAAGTAATACAAGCAAGTTCACAAAATCAAGACCATAGCTGAAACTTACTGGGGCCCTATCCAATGGCCATTTCACATTATTAGAGGGTGATTCATACATAATGGGTGATTAAGAATGTTTTTCATCTCATATTTTTCATCTGTTAGTGAATCAAGGTAAAACAGATATCAGTTTATCTCTGTGACAAATTTCTATGGTAAATTTGTCACAGAGATAAGTGACTATGAGGGCTGCATAATTATATCTGTGGCCAGTTGCTAAGCAATTAGGTCCAAATCTTAGATTCTGACCAATTCCTTCTTCTACATGCTAAATACATTACTTTTATTTGAAAGTGAATGTGTTCAAATGAAAGGTTCGATAATTGCATCTGTTACTACTTAGTTTCATAGGCTTTAATTCTAGTATGCATTAAATATTGGGCAAAATTGCACTTGACTAATTTTTTTGAAGAAAAGTAATTTATTCTGTCAAGAAATTAAAAAAATATAGGCTTTTGTGTATGGTTAAACTGTAAATCTTATGTTTACAAAATACTGTAATTTTCAGGAAATCACTGTATTAGGAATGTGCAATGACTTATATAAATAAAAGCCATTTTTAAAATTGTAAAAAAATAAATAAATAAATAAATAAATACATTACTTTTCCTAAGATGCCTTTTGTATTAGAAATTCCAGTTTCACTTCAAGATGCAAGATATCAAATACCAAAGAGAACTGTGGGAAGCGGGTGTGG
>JAQZBX010079275.1:0-14004 GCA_029593785.1 Cabassous unicinctus | reverse complement strand
CCACATGGTAAACGGAAGCTCTATCCACTGAGCCACACCCGCTTCCCGATATTCTTGTAATACCTTTAGATACCTAGAAAGCAAATCTCCCTTTATTGCTGTTCTAAAATACTCTTGTAGCCATTCATTATTCTTCTAGTTAACTTTAAAATCACTTTAAGTTTTCCCATCATTACCAAAGAATCCTATTGGTATTTTGATAGGAACTCCAATTATTTTATTCACCAAATTTCTGTAGTTCAGGAATCCCAATTTTACAGTTGGTCAATGTAAAGCACAATACTATAATAGAAATTTTAATTTCCATAATGCAGCCATACATACATAGCTGATAAACTATTACTTTATTGCTTGATCTAATTATTTTTCATTCTCTAAGAATTGAATTAAAATAATCATTGGACATTTTTTGATGGCAACAGTTTAATGCCCTTTTCATATTTAAAAATTTACCTCTGACATTTACTATCAATTTGCAAGTTTGTAATAAGCAAAATTTGGATCCAAGATATGCTAGAAAGACCTTGTCAAGATAGAAGGGAAAATTAATGCTGCAGGTATATGTTACAGGTTTATCTTAAACTGTTAGAGGTAGTAATGGAATGAACAGATAATCCCATCACAGACTGAAAAAATTCTAGGAATACCAGAAGACACTATTTATTCTACCTATGTTTTATACAGGTAGGCCTGTTTAATTTAATTCTGAGCACCCTAAGTCCACTCATTTTAAATTAATTTTTTTAAAAATTATAAAGCTATCATGTCTGCACACACTTAGATAATGCTAAAAAAGTTTACTCATTTTTGGCTCAGAAGTAAGTCTGAGTGTTCTGTAGTGCATGGCCAATTGGTAGGATGCTGAGCAAAGCCTGGCAAAAAGCTCAAAACTATAAACTTGGCAATGTCTCTTTCCATATGATCAGTAGATGGTATATTATCTATACTATCCTCTAAAAACATCTAAAGCTGACATATTTTCTCATCCATATTTTATTTTTGTTTTGTTTTCATAAATGGTATTTTTCAGTTAGTGATTGTAATTAATACTAAATGCTTTTTAAGTGTCTTAAAATCACTTTATATTTTTTATCATGAGAGTACATTGCCCCATTAATTTCCTTAAACATTTTTTTCTTGTTTTTGACAGACAGAGGTCACCAAAATATCCAAGAAATTTTGATTTAGGTACTGTGTTTCATGAGGAAATTCAAGAAATGATATAAAATATGTAAGGTTGTGTTTTACAAATGATACTTTAAAAGGTATATAGGGTTGACATAGACTAAATGAATATATCTTTTAAAATGCAATTATTAATGAAACAGACATACAGAGAAATATAGTTGTAATTGAATTGTTGAGGTATGTTGTATTCTGGCTTTGTCCGGTTTTCTTAAGGGACTTTAAGAAGTTTAAAGGTACTAGGTATTATATAAATGCAGTAGACCCTGAGATCTAAAATGAGTTCTGTTAATAGTATTCTCCATGAGGACAAGGATCTGATCCGCATTATTTATCATTGTATTTCTCATTCCAGGTGCAAAATCTGACCTATAAGTACTCAATAAATATGTATTGAATAAAGTAGTTGTGACCTTGGGCGATTAACTTTCCCTGGGCCTCAGTTTCCTCATCTGTAATTCTTTCAATTATTCCACCCACTTCTATTGAGTACCTACTAGGTGCCAATCATAATTCTAAGCACAGAACACACAGCAGAAAATGGGACCTATAAGCGTCTTGCCATCCTGGAGCAAACATTTTAGAGTGTGAGACAGATGAGCAAACACAGATATACCAACAAAATTATAGTGTTAAGTAGTGATAACTGCTGTGAAGAAAAATAAGGAGCAGAGTAGTGGTGGGACTGGTAGAGATTAAGTAGTTAGGAAATCTGAGCAGAAACCTGCGTTAAGTGAGGTAACAAGGCTTATGAAGATCTGAGGGAAGTGATTTCTATTCAGAAGGAAAAACCGGTGTAAAGACTGAGGCAGGAATGAATATAGTGTGTTTGAGGAGCCACAGGCTGGCCATTGTGTTTAGAGAGAAGTAACTGATAAGAATGAGGTCCAAGGTGAGGGCCGAGAGATTGGTGGTGGCCAGATTATAAAGTATCCGTCATGTTTGTTTATGAATGTTGATTTTCTTCTTGGTGAGATGGATAGCCATTGAAGGGTTTTGAGGAAGCGAGTTTTTGTTTTACAAAGAAAGAACACTTTGGCTGCTGTGTGGAAAATAGGCTATGGTGAGGCAAGAATAAAAGCAGGGAGACCAATTTGGATGCTGTTACAATAATGCAGGTAGGTGAGAGATGGTGGCTTGGATCAAGGATATGGCTGTGGACGTGTTTAGAAGTTGTCAGACTCTGAACGTTTTTAGAATGCTGCAAGAATTGCCAGTAGATTGGATGTGGAGTGCAAGGGAAAGCAAGGAATTCGAACGACTCCAGATTTCTGGAGCAGTTTTGAGCAGTTGGCTGAAGGATGGTGAAATTTACTGAGATAAGGATGGGGACACGTAGTTTTGGGGTTGGGAAATCAAAAGTGTGGTTTTGAACATATTATGTCTAAGCTGTCTAAAATGTGGAGATGTCAAATAGACATTTGGGTGATTCTTTCTGAAGTTCAGGTTAGAGGTTGCGTCTGGAGATAAAAATTTGGGAACCATCCATATAATGAAAGTATTTCTATAGGGATGGTTGAGAGCACTTTGAGAAGAGGGTCAAGGACTTAGAACAGTTTAGAGATTGGGAATAGATGATAGAGCTAAGAAACAGTGGGCAGGGAAGGGAAACCGAGAGAGTGGTTTCTCACAAGCCAGGTGAAGAAATGTTTCAAGGAGAAGGTGGTTAACTGAAATGCTGCTGAGAAGGGGAGATGAAAAACAACCACTGGATCTGGCAAGATGGAGGTCACTGTTAGCTTTAACAAAGGGTATTTCTAGTGCCTATAAGTGAGAGAGTTAGATTAGATGACTATTTCCTTATCTAGAAAGAATAATCACTCACATTCATTTTTACATACATGCCGTGTAGTCTTTTTGTCCTCAGTTTGGGGAAAAAAGAGATTGAAATCAAAGCATAAAGTATCATCATTTAAAAGCAATGCTTCCTATATCTTTCCTTTTTATTATTTTTATTCTCTTTCTACACTATATAAGGGGACTAATTTAATAATTTTTGTTTTATTTACATTATCCAGTGTAATATTAATATGGTTTTCACTGATTGGGTATCAAGTGGACCAAGTGGGCTGATAAATATACCCTGGAGTATCAGTTAGGATTACCCAATATGGCATGACATAAAGATAAGAAACCAGGAATCTGGCCCCAGGTGAACAAATAGCTAAAAAGACTGCTCATAGGATTAAGAGAACTGATTCAAGAGTAAGTAGTATACTTCTGTTATAATTTTAAAGGACAAAATATAGTGAAGTGTTTTGTGTTTTGTTCTTTACTTTTTAAAAATCTTTTATGTAATAGATACATAACAAAAAATCATTTTAAACATTTTAATTGGACAATTCTTTGACATTGAGTACTTTGACAATACTGTGTAACTTTCACCACTACCTATTTCCAGTCTATTTTCATCATCCCAAACCCAAAATCATACTTATTTTTTAATAATTCCCCATTCCTCTCCCCCACCCCAGGTAACCACTGTTCTGCTTTCTGTCTCCATGAATTTGCTTATTCTTTGTATTTCACATAAGAGAAATCATAGAATACTTACCCTTTTGTGTCTGACATATTTCTCTCAACATGATGACTTCAAGGTTCATGTATGTTTTAGCATGTAGCAGCATTCCAGTTCTTTTTACAGCTGAATAATATTCCATTTATGTATATACCACATATTGTTTATCCATTCATCTGTTGATGCTTCCACCTTTTGGGTATTATGAATAATGCTGTAATGAACACTGATATACAACTCTCTCTCTGAGTCCCTGTTTTCATTTCTTTGGGGTTTATACCTAGGAGTGAAATTGCCTGATCATACGGTAATTCTATGTTTAACTTTCTGAGGAACCACCAAACTTTTCGTTAGCAACTGTACCATTTTACATTCCCAACAACAATAAACGAGTGTTCCTATTTCACCACATCGTCTACAATTCTTATTTTCTGTTTTATTAATAGTAGCCATTCTGGAAGGTATGAAGTGGTATCTTATTGTAGTTTTAATTTACATTTCATCAATGGCTAATAATTTGAACACCTTAATATGTGCTTATTGGCCATTTGAATATCTTCTTTAGAGAAATGTCTGTTCAAATCCTTGGCCCATGTTTTAATTGGGTGGTTTGTCTTTTTGTTGTTGACTTCTAGGAGTTCTTTATATATTCTGGATATTAAACCCTTATCAGATACATAGTTTCCAAATATTTTCTCCCATTCTGCAGGTTCTTTTCACTGTCTTGAGAATGTCCTTTGGACACAAAAGTTTTAAATTTTGATGAAGTTGATTTTGTATATTTTCTCTTTTGTTGCTTGTGATTTTGGTATAAAGTCTAAAAATAGATTGCCTACTAACATCCTGAAGATATTTTCTGTTTTTTTGTAAGAGTTTTATGGTATTAGCTCCTAAATTTAGGTATTTGATTCATTTTGAATTTTTTCTGTGTTGATAGGTAGGTATCCACGTTCATTCTTTTGAATGTGGATTTCCAATTGTCCCAGCGTCATTAAGTCAGGACATATGAGTTCTACAACTTCATTGTTCTTCAAGATCATTTTGGCTATTTGGTGCCCCTTACAATTTCATGTGAATTTGAGGATCAGCTTTTCCAGTTTTGCAGAAAAGGCTATTGGAATTTTGGTAGGAATTGCATTGAATTTGTGGATTGCTTTAGGAAGTATTGACATCTTAACAATATAATGTCTTTCAATCCATGACCATGAGATGTCTTTCCATTTATTTTGGTATTTAATTTATTTCACTAATATTTTGTAGTTTTCAGTGTACAAGTTTTTCACCTCCTTGGTTAAATTTACTGCTAGGTATCTTATACTTGTAGATGTTATTGTAAATGGAATTGTTTCTTGATTTCATTTTGAGATTGTTCACTACTGGTGTATAGAAACTCAACTGACTTCTGTATGTTGATCTTGTACCCTACCACTTTGCTTAATTTGCTTTCTTGTGGATTCTTTGGGATTTTCTCTGTATAGGATCATGTCATCTGTGAAGAGGGATAACTTTTTTCCTTCCTTTCCAATTTTAATGCCACTTATTTCTTTCTCCTGCCTGTTTGCTCTGGCTAGAACTTCCAGCACAGTGTTGATTAACAGTGGTGACAGAGGGCATTCTTGTCTTTTTCGTAATCATAGAAGGAAAGCATTCAGTCTTTCATCATTGAGTATGATATTTGGTTTGAGTTTCTCATGAATGCCCTTTATCATATTGAAGATGTTTCTTTCTATTCCTAGTTTTCTGAGTGTTTTATCATGAAAGGATGTTGCATTTATTCAAATACCTTTTCTGCATCAATTGAGATGATCACATGTTTTTATTTTCCTTCATTCTATTAATCAGTACATTGGTTGATTTGCTTTTGTTGAATCATCCTTGCATTTCCAGAATAAATCACACTTGGTCATAGTGTATAATCCTTTTAATATACTGTTGGATTTGTTTGCCAGTATTTTCTTGAGGACTTTTACATCTATATTCACAAAGGATATTGGTCTGTAATTTTCTTTCCTTGTGCTGTGTTTTTGTTTTTTGTTTTTTGCTTTTAATTTTGTTTTATTTGAACAATCATGCATGCCATACAGGCTTCCCATACATTGCCCCACCACCAGTATCCTACGTTGTTGTGACACGTTTATTTCAGCTGATTTTATCTGGCTTTGTTATCAGGGTAATTCTAGTAGCCTCATAGAATGAGTTGGGAAGTAATCCCTCTTCTATTTTTTGGAAGTCTTTGAGAAGGATTGCTATTAAATCTTTAAATATTTGGTAGAATTCTTCAGTGAAACCATGTGGTTCTCAACTTTTTTGGGGGAGGTTTTTGATTAGTGATTCAGTCTCTTTATTTGTTGAACATCTGTTGATATTTTCTATGTCTTGCATCAGATTAGGTCATTTGTTTTTAGGAATTTTTCATTTCATATTGATTTTCTAGTTTGTTGGCATATTAGTTTTCACAGTACCATCCTGTAATTCTTTTTATTTCTGTTATGTCAGTGGTAATGTCCCACTTTCATTCCTGATTTTAGATATTTGTGTTCTTTCACCTTTTCTTTGTCAATCTGGCTAAAGGTTTATCAATTTTATTGATTCTTTTTCAAAAATAAGCCTTTAATTTTGTTGTTTCTTTCTATTGTTTTTCTATTCTCTGTTTCATGTATCTCTGTCTAATCTTTATTATTTCCTGCCTTCTACCAACTTTGGGTTTAGTTTGCACTTCTTGTTCTCATTTCTTTAGGTGTGACGTTAAGCTATTGATTTCTGGTCTTCTTTTTAAATGTAATCATTTAGATCTAAAAATTTCTCTCTGAGATTGCCTTCTCTGTATCCCATAAATTTTGATATGTTGTGTTTTTGTTTTCATTCATTTCAAGATATTGCCTGATTTCCCTTGTGATTTCTTCTTTGACCCGTGGGTTGCTTAATAATGTGTTGTTTAATTTCCACATATTTGCAAAATTTCTACTTTTCCTTCTGTTACTAATTTCTAGCCTTATTCCATTGTCATCTGAGAAGATAGTATAATTTCAATATTTTAAATTTATTAAGATTCAATAATGTGGCCTATCCTGGAAAATGTTCCATATGCACTTGAGAAGAATATATTCTGCTGTTGTTGGGTGGAGTTTCTATATGTGTCCATTAGGTCTAACTGGTTAATAGTGTTGTTCAATTCCTTTGTTTACTTTTTGACCTTCTGGTTTGATAGTCTATCAATTTTTGTTTTCTTATAGTTTTTTATTAGAGAAGTTGTAGGTTTACAGAAAAATAATGCAGAAAATAAAAAGTTCCCATACACTTCCCATCCCATTATTAACACCTTACGTTAGTATAATTCCTTTGTTACAATTAGTGAAAGAATATTATTGTAATTATACTATTAACTACAGCCCATGGCTTACATTAGGGTTCATTGTGTTGTATAATCTTATGGTTGTTTTTTCCTTTAATTTTTATTCTAGTAACATACATACAACCTAAAGTTTCCCTTTTAACCACACTGAAATAAATAATTTGGTGGTGTTAATTACATTCACAATGTTACCATCAAGATCATTCTTACCAAAACTTTTCCATCACCCCCAACAGAAACTCCATATCAATTAAGCATTAATTCTCCATTCTCTACTCCACCCTGGGCCCTGGAAACCTGTATTCTCATTTATAAGTCTATGAATTTACTTATTTTAATTATTTCATATCACTGAGATTATACAATATTCTGTTGTGTTTCTTTCACTCAGCATGATGTCTTCAGGGTTCATCCATATTCTCACATATATCAGAACTTTATTACTTATAATGGCTGAATAATACTCCATTGTTTATATATGCCACGATTTCTGCATCCATTCATTGGTTGATAGACACATGAGTTGCTTCCGCCTTTTGGGTATTGTGAGTAACAGTGTGCAAATATCTGTTTGAGTCCCTGCTTTCAGTTCTTTGGGATTTATATCTAAAAGTAGGATTGCCAGGTCTTACGATAATTCTATGTTTAGCTTTCTGAGGAACTGCCAAACTGTTTCCCACAGCAGCTGCACCATTTTACATTCCCATCAACAATGAGCAAGTGTTCCTATTTCTCCACATTCTCTATAGTTCCTGTTGTTTTCTTTTTTTCTCAATAACCATTCTAGTAGGTATGCAATGGAATCTCATTGTGTTTTTTTAAATAATAATAAGCTATTTATAGAGAAGTTTTAGATTTACAGAAAAATTACACTTAAATCATTGTGGTTTTGATATGCATTTCCCTAATAACTAATGATTTTGAGCATCTTTCCAAGTGCTTTTTGGCCATTTGTTTATCTTCTTTGGAGAAATGTCTATTCAAGTCTTTTGTCCATTGTTTAATTGGGTTATTTGTCTTTTTATTGTTGAGTTGGTAGGAGTTCTTTGGATATTCTGGATATTAAACCCTTACTGGATATGAGGTAGCCACATTTTTTCCCCATTGTGTAGTTTGGGCTTAGTGTGCTCTTCTTTTTCTAAATCCTCCAGTTGTGAGGTTGGTTTCTGATTTGAGATCTTTCTTCCTTTTTGCTGTTAGCTTTTTGAATTATAAATTTCCCTCTCAGTACTGCCTTTGCTGCATCCCATAAGCTTTGGTATGCTGTGAGTTCATTTTCGTGTGTCTCAAGATATTTCCTAATTTCCTGTGATTTCCCTTTTGACCCATTGGTTGTTGTGAGTGTGTTGTTTGATTTCCACACGTTTGTGTATTTCCAGGCCTCCATCTTATTTCTTTCTTTCTTAATTCCATTGTGGTCAATGAAGATACATTGTATGGTTTCAAGGTATTTGAATTTATTGAGACTTGTTTTGCAACCTAACATATGGTCTATCCTGGAGAATAATCTGTGTACACTAGAGAAGAATGTGTATTCTGCTGCTTTGTGGTGAAGTGTTCTATATGTTTGTTAGGTTTAGTTGTCTTATGGTATCATTCACGTCTTCTGTTTCCTTACAGATCTTCTGTCTAGATGTTCTGTCCATTACTGAAAGTGGTGTATCAATCTTCTGCTATTAATGTAGAACCAACTATTTCTCCTTTCAGGTCTGTAAATATTTGTTTCATACATTTTTGGAGCTCTGCCATTAGGTGCATATATATTTATAATTGCAATGTCTTCTTAGTGAATTGACCCCTTTATCAGTATATTGACCTTTTTTGTCCCTCATATTGTGTGTGCGCATGCATGCGCAGATTAATATTTAGGCCTCTGCCTGACAAATCTAGCTTCCTTAGCCTTTTTGAACTCAAATCTGTTTCCTCAGTTCTGAGACCAGTAGACTCTGTTTAGGTTCCCCCTTCCTTTAGACTTGGAATTGCCTTTAAATGGTATACAAGAGCACATTGTATGGATTTTCTCATCTGCTTCCCTTTTCTCATTGATCTGTTGCCCAAGGTCTAAATATAACTGTTTCATATATTTTGTCAGATTTCTTAGCTGTTTAGTTATAGTGGGAAGGCAGTTCCCACTGAAGTTCATGGATAGCAGCAGAAATCCAGATATTGTAATTTTACTTCAGTGATTTCCAGTTGATTCTTTTTGTACAATCTACTCCTCTATTAAAAGTTTTTGCAAGCAGTATCATCATAAAATTTTTTACTTAAAGTCTGTTTTATCTATTAACAGTATAGCAACTCCAGCTCTCTATTACTATTTGCATGGTATACTTTCTCCATCCTTTCACTTTCAACCTACTTGTGTCTTTGAATTTAAGGTGAGTCTCTTATAAATAGCATATAGTTGGGTCATCCTTTTTTATCCATTCTGTCAATCACCGCCTTTTGACTGGAGGGTTTATTTCATGTATTTTAATGTAATGATTGTGAATACACAAATTCATTCTGCCATTTTGCTATTTGTTCTTTGTCTTACACATTTTTGTCCCTTAATTCTTCCATCAATGCCTATTTTCATATTTACTTTTTGATTTTTGTATTTATCATTTTGAGTCTTTTCTCATATCTTTTTTTTTTTTTTAATAAAACTTTTATTAGTGAAGTTGTAGGTTTACAGAACAATCATACATAAAATACAGGATTCCCATACCCCACCCCACCACCCATAATTTACATTGTTGTGGAACACTTATTATAATTAATGATAGCACCTTTTATAATTATAATATTTTTTAACAGTAGTTACATTTGTCACAGTTGATGAGAGGGTATTCAAATAGTACTATTAACTATCATCCATAGTTTACACTAGGTATATTTTTCTCTTCTCATTTCTTTATGTATATAATGTTCATATATTTTCTTAGTGATTACCATGGGACTTAAATTTAACATCCTAAATCTTTAACAGTCAATGAGTTGATACCATCTTAACTTCAATAGCATGCACATACACTCTTCCTATACTCCTCTGCCAAACCCGCCTTTTAGTTGCACTTATTATATAGCATATCTTTGTATTGTGTGTCCAAAACCATAGGTTTTATCATTACTTTTTATGCATTTACATACCAAAAAATTTACATACCAAAAAATGTAATACAATAGTACTGGCATTTATAATAATTACTCATATGGTTACCTTTATTGGAAGTCTTCATCTCTTATGTCCTTTGATTCACTATCTGGTGTCCTTTCCTTTCGGTCTGAAGAGCTCCCTTTAACATTGATTGTAGGGCAGGTCTAGTGGTGATGAACTCCCTCAACTTTTATTTGGGAGTGTCTTAATCTCTCCATCATTTTTGAAAGAAAGTCTCACCAGATATAAAATCCTTGATTGCCAATTGTTTACTTTTAGCACTTTAAATAATTCATCCCACTGCCTTCCTCCCTCCATGGTTTCTGATGAGAAATTAGCACATAATTTTATTGGGACTTCCTTGTGCATAAGGACGCTCCTCGTCCTTTGCATTCAAGTTTCATTACTCTGTGTCTGGGATGGGCTGTCTTGGAGGTTAGCCTACTTTGGGATTTGTTGGACCTCGTGTGTGCTATTCGTGTCTCATTAAATTTGGGGAGTATTATGCCATTATTTCTTTAAATATTCCTTCTACTACTTCTCTCTTTCTTCTTCTGGGACTTCCATAGTACTAAATTTGCATATGTCATAGTGTCCCACAGCTTTCTTAGGGTCTGTTGCTTTTTTAAATTCATTTTTCTTTCTATTCCTCAGATTGGATTATTGTCGTCTTTGAGATCACTGAGTCTCTTCTGCCAGTTACAATCTGCTGTTGAAACTCTCTAGGGAATTTTAAAACAATGTTTGTTTGTTTTTGTTTTTTCCCCTCCTGAGATGGCTCCCTCGTCTGCCCATTGTTTGTGCTCATTATCTGTTTTGTTTTTTCTTTAGGAGGCACTGAGATCTGAACTTAGGACCTCCCATGTGGGAGGTAGGCACTCAGATGCTTGAGCCACATCTATTCCCAGCTTGTTTATTTTTGCTTATTTTTGTTTGTCTTCTTTAGGAGGCACCAGGAACTGAATCCATCACCTCCCATGTGGGAGGCGGGTGCTCAACTCCTTGAGCCACACTTGCCCCTAGGGATTTTTTATTTTAGTTATTTTGGTCTTCAACTCCAATAATTCTGTTTGATTCCTTTTTAAGATTTCTGTCCCTTTATTGAGATTCCCATATTGCTCATTCATTGTTTTACTCATATTCATTAATTCTTTCTCATTTTCCTTTATCTCCTTTAGCATTAAGCATTATCTTTTTAAAGTCATCTTTTTGGTACGTCCAAAGTTTGGTCCTTTTCCTTGATGTTTCTGAACCCTTATTATATTCCTTGGAATGGGCCATCATTTTCTGTTTCTTTGTTTGGGTAGTAATCTTTTTTTAATAATTTTTTGTTGTTTGAGAAGTTGGGAGTTAACAAAAGAATCATGCATACCATACAGGATTCCCATACATTGCCCCACCACCCACACCTTACATTGTTGTGACACATTTGTTAGAAATGATGAGAGAACATTGTCATAATATTACTGTTGTCTATAGACCATAGCTTATATTTGGTGTGTTTTTCTCACCATACTATTATTAACACCATGTATTAATACTGTGTATTTGTTATAGTTCATGAGAGAATGTTCTCATATTTGTACTGCTAACCACAGTCCATCATCCACCTTGGGGTTCACTATGTTACGTTGTCCCCTGCCTTATTCAGTCCATCCAAAGTGTGCACTCAGTGGCCCTCAGTTCCATCGCAGAGTTGTGCTGTCATCAGCTCTGTCCATTTCAGAAGATTTTCACTAATACAAAAGGAAAAATCCCATACCTCCTTATATCCTCCCATTATTGACCTTTTAGCATTGATATAGTACCTTCTTTGCCATTTCTGTAAAAAATTACAATATTACTGTTAACTATAGTCTGTACATTACATTAGTTGTATTTTTCCATGTTCTCTCCATGTTCTTAACACTTTGTAATAAAGGAACATTCTTGTATTAGTACTATTAACCACTATCATCATCCACCACCAAAATCAGTCCTTAGATTATCCTCTAGCTTTCTTTCAATTGGCATTAACCTCCCTAGACTACTGCTTTCAGCCACAATTTTTATAATTCAGCAGTGTTGATTATACTCACTATAAGGTGTTACCATCAACTCTAACCATTTCCCCACATTTAAAATTACCCTTATTAAGCATTCTACATACATTCAGCATCATCTCCCCCTTCTCAACTCACATTCTATCTTCTAGTTACCTATACTTTATAGTTTAACTCCATGAGTTTGCTCATCATATTTAGTTCATATTAATGAGACAATACAATATTTCTCCTTTTGTGTCTGGCTTATTTCACTCAACATAATGTCCTCAAAATCCATCCACGTTGTCATGTGCATCCCAAGTTCATTTCTTCTTACAGCAGAATAGTATTCCATCATATGTATATACCACATTTTGTTTATCAGTTCATTGGTTGATGGACACTTGGGTTGTTTCTTTTAGCAATTGTGAATAATGCCGCCTGAGAACATTGGTATGCAAATGTCTGTTCTTGTTCTTGTTTTTAGTTCTTCTGAATGTACTTCCTGGTAATATAATTGCTGGAACATGTGGCAGTTCTATATTTAGCTTCCTGAGGAACCGCCAAACTCTCTTTTACAAAGACTGCACCATTTTACATTCTCATCAACAGTGAAGGAGTATTCCTGTTTCTCCGCATCCTTTCCAACATTTGTAGTTTTCTGGGTTTTTAAAAATAATGGCCATTCTGTAAGGCATGAAATGATATCTCATTGTAGTTTTGATATGCATTTCACTAATAATTAGTGATGTGGAGCGTCATCTCATGTGCTTTTTGGCTATTTGTATTTCTTCTTTGGAAAAATTTCTGTTCAAACCTTTGGCCCATTTTTTAATTACCTTTCATCATTGAGCTGTATGACCTCTTTATATAACATGGAGATCAGACCCCTATCAGATATGTGGTTTCTGGAAATTTTCTACCAACAAGTAGGCTGCCTTTTCACCTTTTTAACAAAGTCATTTGAAACACAAAAGTGTTTAATTTTGAAGAGGTCCCATTTATCTACTTTTTCTTTTTGTTGCTTGTGCTTTGGCTATAAGGTTTAAGAAACCACCACCTACCACAAGATCTTGAAGATGTTTCCCTACATTTTCTTCTAGGAGTTTTATGGTTGTTGCTTTTATATTTAGGTCTTTGATCCCTTTTGAGTTAATTTTTATATAAGGTGTGAGATAGGGGTCCTCTTTCTTTCTTTTAGCTATGGATATCCAGTTCTTCCAGCACCATTTATTGAATAGCCTGTTATGACCCTGCTGGGTGGGTTTGATAACCTTGTCAGAAATCGTGAGACCATACATGTCAGACCATACATGTGAGGTTCTATTTCTGAATTCTCTGTTCAGTTCCATTGGTCGATATGTCTGTCGTTATGCCGGTGCCATGCTGTTTTTACCACTGTAGTAAAATAATATGCTTTAAAGTCAGGAAGTGGGAGTCGTCCAACTTTGTTCCTCTGATAATTGGCTTTTCCTGTTGGAGTTTTTATTGGGATTGCATTTAATCTGTAAATCAATTTAGGTAAAATTGACATCTTGATATTCTTCCAACCTACGCATGTGGAATGTCCTTCCATTTACTTAGGTCTTCTTTGGTTTCTTTTGGCAATGTGATTATAGTTTCCTGAATATAGGTCCTTTATGTCCTTGGTTAAGTTTATTCCTAAATATTTTATTCTTTTAGTCACTATTGTAAATGGAATTTTTTTTCCTGAATTTCTCCTTAAATTGCTCATTAGTAATGTATAGAAACACTGTTGGTTTTTGCATGTTTTTTTTTTTTTTTT
>JAQZBX010079274.1:0-14004 GCA_029593785.1 Cabassous unicinctus | reverse complement strand
ATTTTGAAGCAGCCTTACTTCCAAAAAAGAGAGTCTTTTTTTGAAGGGGTATATGACTTTTTATCACAACCTGCACATAACACCGAACAATATTGGAGAATAAACGTATGAATTTCTGTTTTATTGTAATCCTGTTCGGCATTTGAATCCTTAATATGTTTCCAAATTAGAGAAGCACGTTATTCTCGTCCCACACATTGAAAATAGTCTTTTATGTCAGGTCAACAATTTAACACCTTTTCTCTGCTTGCAACAATGGGAGTTATCTAGTAAACACATGTCTGAGCAGGCGAACTCCTTCCATTCCCATAAAGTAAAAACTCTCATTAAGTGCCTCTGCACGTTTTTTTTAAAGCAGTTTTATTGAGATATATTCACATACCATATAATCAATCCAAAGTGTACAATCAATGGCTTTTAGCATAATCACAGTGTTGTGCTTTCATCACCACAAAAAAAAAGTTTATCACAATCTCATCACTTCTGCATGTTTTGAAGAAACTAAAAAATGACCATAAACTTCAATAAAACATAAAAAAATTCATATCACTAAGAAGCCAATCATAACCCTTTTTTAGCAGTGTTGTATACAGGGCAGGACACTTAGCCGGTAAGATCTTTTCATTTTTTTTGGTAAGAAGTTTATCAAGTGAATGAAATTTGTCAAATTTACATTTGTATTGTCTGCCAAATATACAGATAAATGAACAAGGTCAGGTTTGTATTTGAACAAGATGTTAACAATCTTCTGTTTAATGTTTCCTGTGGTATCATTAAAATCTTCATACACATCAGAAGATGATCTGAAACTCCATGCGTCAAATTAAAGTACTAAGAGCTGGGGGAACATTCTGTTGTTGTTGCTGTGATTTGACACATCACTCGAAACTGACACACTGTAGAGAACAAGGTCGTTAGTAAGGTCTGAAAAAATCAGCTCTGCGCTCACTGTAAAGGGCCAGTAGTTACCAGAGCTTTCCCTTCTGTTCTCCCGCAGGGTGTTTTAGTTGCAATCTCCGAATCAGGAAATAAGGGAACCAGGAACCATGAAGTCATGCGTGTTGACATGCAGCACCATTTTTGACTGAGAATGATGCTGCCATTTGGGGTGAAAATTTGTTGATTGATTTAGAAGTGCTTGCCTGTCTCATCCCGAACTTGTGACATTCAGTCTTTGCATGTGCTTTTTTTTTTTTTTTAACTGTATTTTATTTTTGCTTGTGCTTTTATATCCTCTTCTCCAGCATGCCCAAACCCGGTTTATTTTCTGCAGCATGCCCTGTTTTGATTATTTACCTCCCTAATCTGTTTATGTGTCCTTCTGTCTGGCATTGAAATAACAGAGTCCTTTAGACTTTCAGTGATGTCTGGATCTTCTGACTTTAGTGCTGTAATTCTCATTTTCGTTATCTGAATTCTTAAAATAGCCATGAAATCAGCATGTTAAAAATTAAACTAGCACTACCTCGCTGCAAAGCACAGCAGTTAATCCGCAGGCCGAGCAAACGTCAGCGTGGTCGCTGCTTGTGAACGGAAAACCCCACTTTTCAGTAGAGTCCTGGGGAGAGAAGGCGGGCGACCCCGGCAGCGTCCGCGAGACGCTCAAGCCTTGGGGGGCGGAAGGGGGAGGTTATGGGTTTTTTGTTTTATTTTGTTGGGGTTTTGGGGTTTTCTTGTTTGTTTGTTTGTTTTTAGGACTCTCAGTGCTAAAGCCGGGACAGCCCCGGGGCAAACCAAGCCAGAGGGTAAGGCCGTCTCCACCGCGCGCTGCGCCCCGAGCTGCGCCGGGATCACCCGGTTCCTTTAAACCACGCGGTTCCCGTCCAGGAGCCGCCCGTGGCTCCTCGCGGCGCAGGAGTGGTCCTGACGGCTGCAGCGCGATGCGAAGCCAGCGGGACCCGCAGCAGAGGCTTCGTTTTGTTTCTCACGAGGATGGAAAGTAACGTAGAACCGGGCGCGCGAAGTGAAACTCAGAGTTAAAAGCGTGTGATAAAAGGGCTTTTCCACCTGCCTCCTTAGCGCAGCAGGCAGCGCGTCAGTCTCATAATCTGAAGGTCCTGAGTTCGAACCTCAGAGGGGGCAGCTACGTTTTGCTCTTTCCCATCGTCAGAAAGTTGCAGTTCAGCCTAAATCTGCTTCTGTGACAGCCGGCCAGTGATTCAAAGAGATTCGGTCCTTCTTCCTCCTGACTTCATCACAAGTTCTCGAAGACATTTATGTTTCCTTCAGCTCTGTACTTGGAAAGTCTTGTCTTCCTTCATCTCCTTCCAACGTGCAAGTTGTTTTGCCCGATTTCCCCTGGTTTTATGCTGTAGATGTTTTCTGATTAATGCAGAATACAGCAGGAACATCACTCTCCTTCCTGGGATGCCGATACAACTTAACTTACTGAAAGAATGAGTGGTGAGAGAGATGAAAGCCGGCTGCGCTATTTCCCAGCCTCAGAAAATGCTCCTGGTTTGGACTTCTTCAGCCTTACAGTCTAAGCAGTTACCGAGCCACGTTGCTGCTTCTGCATTCACACAGGCGAGCTCCCCGGCATGGCCTTCGAGCTAGCTGGGCCCCAACTAGCATTGCCGTCCCGTCTGCCACCCACCAACCTTCCAGCGCATCACCTCACCGTGCTTTGCCGCCTGCACAGCACTTCCTGCTGTATGACGTTGCCTCGCCCTTTCACTTCTTTGGCACCTTTGTTGTTTCTTCCGCACCCACCCCCTGCTAGACTGTAAGTTCCATGGGAGTTACCACTGTTTCCGTTTTATCTGTCCCTGTATTTGCAGTGCCTGGGGCAAGCGATAAATAGTTTTCAAATAACTCGATGAATTAACTATCATATTAAATGCTATTCTTTTCCTTCCATATATCTTATCACATTCGGATTATTACAATAGTCCCTTCAAGGGTCACACCTACTGAAATTCATCCTGCAGGCTACACTTCCCTGGCCCAGCCCGTTTTGGGGAAAGAGGACAATCCTTGGGCTGCTTCTCCAAAACGTCGGGACCTTGGAGAGCGTTTCTGAACAGCTCTGTGGACCGTTCATTCCGGTGCAGACTCGGCAGGCAAGTATCAGGAAACGTCTTCCCAGGGCCTTGCGGAGCCTCAGCCTTTCGCTCTGGGAACCTGCATCTGCCAGAGTTAAAGAGATGCAGCTAAGAATCAGGGCTGGGCTGCCTGGCTGTTCAGGCAGCTTTCAGAAATGGGTGGGAGGCTCTTGGCGGAGGCATCACCATTCAGAATCCATTCTCCTTTAGCAGAATCAGAGTTTTCCAGACTTGCAGACTGACTCACAAAAACCAAACGTCGGAGACATTGCAGCCAGAGTGCCAGCACGCCGACGCGCGGCGCGGATTCAGCCGGATGGGGCTGGCTCGGCACAGTCTTTCGCGTGTAAAATGAGCTCTGGAAGGGAAAGCCAAGCTCTCAGAAGCGTGCTCTGTGCTCCTGGGATCAGAGTAGCGGGGGCAACAACTTCCTGATGGCCATGACGGCAAGCACGTGGTCTCGCTGCGGTCACCACAAGAGGCCAAACCACGACGAGCTGCGGTCGTGCAGCGGGTGGGCTGCGGGGCAGAGGCGGAAGCAGGGCGTTCGTGGGCCGCTGTTTTTCTAACGAAGTCACAAAACCATGCGCCAGGTGAGGGCTTAGCTCCGCTTAACGTGTGTCCTTGTCACTTCTACTGAACTGGGGCGTCCGGAGAAGCGTTCCCAAGCCCCTCACTGCAAAGCAGCTCTTGGGCAGGTCCCTTCTGCGTCACTCCGGGGGCGTCTGCAGAGTTAGCCTCGTCCTTCACAAGGGGCGTGGTGACCTCATTTTGGCTTCATTTTTCAGTTAAGTGGGAAAAAGGGGCAAAGAAACACAGGTTCTCACCCGAGGCGCCCCCCCTTGCAGCTGAGCTGACTTCGGAGCCCGCCCCCTCTTCCGTCCCCACCCTCGGTGGATCCAGACCCTCGACACCAAACGCCCCTGTTTCCACAGCCTGAGTTACAAGTCCCAGTTATGCTAAAAGCGAGGACACTCGCCCGAACAGGGACTTGAACCCTGGACCCTCAGATTAAAAGTCTGATGCTCTACCGACTGAGCTACTCGGGCCGCTCTGGGTGCTGTTTTTCCGCTTGTACATTCTAGTGTAAACAGGGCTGCGAGCACTGCACCATGTGCCTTTTTGTTTTTGTTTTTTAATTCTGTCCCTGATCCTTTTCTTTACTCCCAATTCTACCCTTGCCCCATGATTGTCTCTACCCCCAATTCATGGAAAAAGTAACTCCCCACCTCGTGTAAAGTAACCCAAAGAATTACTTCTAAAAACAGCCTTTAACTCGTTTTAGTTCAACAGTGCCCTGGTCCGATTTGTCCTTCGCCTTCAAAGTTTGTGGCCTCCCAAGCGCCTGGCACGCAGTGCCTTCAGCAGGGCGGTTCTGAGACTTCACCCTGAGCAAGGCTCGCTGCTGGTCCTGGGTTTGCAGACGGGGAAAGGCACGTTCTCCGTCCTCGAGGAGTTTACCCTTTAGAGAAGCGGCAGACGTCAGGCGAGGAAGTGACAGCTCACACCATCAACGTTTACAGAACCATGTGATAAGTGCACAGAAGCACAGATTTCAAGACGTTTAGATAAGCAAACTCTCATAACCTGAGTTTCTAAATTCAAATCTCATAACCTGGGTTTACTTGCGATAATAACAAACCTTGGAATAACTCCTGAGACGTATTAACCGAACAATTCAGTGAAAATTAGTTGTTGTTATCATTTTTACTCTTATTATTGTAAAATGGAAGATCAATTAGAACACAGTATTTAATCATTCTGGTTACGCAAACTTGAACAAATTTTTTAATCTCCCATCCACTTGCCACTCTTAAATCTTCAACAGCATTTCTCCTTCAAAGGTTGGATTTAAAACAACGACTGTCACAAGGTACATTTCTAATTATATATTTATTCCTGCCACTATTCAAAAATGGATATGAAGGAGAGGATGTGGCTCAAAGCAGTTGAGCGGCCCCCTCCCAGGTCACACATTCGGTTCCGGCGCCTCCTAAAGAAAACAAAAAACAAAAAACGCGCAAACAGACGAGGGAGCCAATGTGGCCCAGTGGCTCAGTGGTTGAGCGCCAGCCTCCCACATACAAGGTCCTCGTACCTAAAAAAAAAAAAAATGGATCTGGGGAGGCCTACACAGCTACACTGTAAGATAAAAATGGAAAATGGGAATAGAACTAAAATCAGGACAACGGGAATGTAGAGGAAGAAAATTAAGGTGACACAAATGGGGAGGGAAATTGTGCACAGTATTAGCTCTGTACATCCCCCAGAAGACTGGGTTACAGGGGAGGGGGTCTCTTCCAGGGGCTTAAGGAAGACTTCTTTAAACTGGGAGCTGAAGGCTTAGTGGTAGTTAATTGGACAAAAATGTGGCACCACCATTTAGTCCTCTGAAAGCTCCCTGCTCTCGGCAGTGTTAGTGGCCCTGGGGGCTGAGGTGGACAGGAGGCGGGGACAGGCCGTACCTCAGCAGCCAAAGGAAGCCCCGGATTGTGAGCAGAGAGGGACCGAATGATCAGAGGTGACTGCGAAACCGTTACCCTGGTTTCCCGTACAGAATAGGTCAGAGGGGACAGGAGAGGATGCAAAATCTCAAACTAGGTCCCCAGCAGTAGTAGGGGTGAGGAAAGCTGCAGAGAGATGGGGGGCATTTAGAAGGAAGCAGAGGACTTGGGCACCGACGGCCCCCGACCCGGTGTCAGGGTAATTCAGCCCTCTCCGTAGCTCATTCCCCAAATATACTCTACACCGGGAAAAGCGGGAATCGAACAGAACAGGCAAGGGCACTTCGGCCCTTTGGAGAGTCCTCTGGGAAGCTCAGAGCTGCTGGTTCTGGCCAGCAAGCAAACCCTGAGTGGTCACATAAAAACGAGGAGACAGGAGACGCGTGGGAGGAAGTTGCCTCCACAGCGACAGCCAAGGAGAGAGAGCTGGATAGAGGCAGAGGATGTCCTAGGCCCGGGCTTTCAAATTGCTGTCGACTGACTGCATTCAGGTCTCCTGCATCGCTGTTAAAAATCCATCTCAATCCCACTGAATCAGAATATTCTAGCATGAGCCAGGGCATCTGTATTTTTAATAAGATTCTCAGGTGACTCTCCTATACAGTAAAATTTAGAACTCCAGATGTAAAGTTATCTCCTGCCCTGTAACAAATAATGACAAACTTAGGGGCTTAAAAGAGCACACATTTATTAAACCACCGTTTCTAAGGAGTCCAGGCATGGCTCAGCTGGATGCCCTGCTTCAGGGTTTCTCATCAGGCTGCAATCAAAGTGTCAGCCAGAAGCCAGGCAGGGCTGGGGGGCTCACCTGAAGGCTCACCTGCAGACGGGCCCACTTTCAAGCTCATGCGGTTGTTGGAAGAATTTAGTTCCTCCAGGGCTGTTGAACTGCCTTAGCTACATGGGCTTCTACAGCAAGGCAGCCTGTGTCATCGAAGAGTGCAAGCCAAGAAGGCAACACGAGAGTTTTCTAGCAAAGAGAGAAAGTGCAGTCTTATGACTCTTAATCACAGAAGTGACATCTCATCACCTTTGCCATGTTCTACAGGTTAAAAGCAAGTTACCATATCTAGTTTACACTCCAGGGGATAAGATTACACACGAGTGTGAATACCAGGACATGGGCACCTTTTGAAGACTATCTTAGAGTCTGCCTATCACACCAAGTTTCAAAAAGTTCAAAGACAAAGCAAGAAAAACCCACTACCGGAGTTTCTAAGATAGATACGATAATACAAGCAAAGTTCTTGGAATTGTGCCTGGCACATGGTAACAATTCACTGGATATTAGTTACTATCATCACCATAAACTAATACTGTATTTTGGTGTGTCATCATGAACAAGCAATTTCTTCTTCAGATGATTGTGCTTAGAGCAATCATTGGCATGTTGTGCATTTTATTTATGCCATTATTTAAAAAGTGGATTTAAGGGAGGTTAAAGGACCAAAACAGAACAGAATAGAATTAAATGGTGTTAATAGAGTTACATAAGAATAAAAGGGAAATAGAATTAAAAGCTTAAGAGGAGATCAGAAGAAAAGAAAAGTGTACATCCTTTAAGACCCTGGAAATCTATTAAAGTTGGGACCTGACACATAGCAGGTAGCAAACAAATGTTATTTCCTTTCTTCTCTTCTCACTATATCTTATGCGTCTCTTTCCTTTGCACGTATTAGGTATCCAATAATTGTGTGTTGAGTGAGCTGACTGAAGAACGACAGTTCCTGAGAGAAGTGAAGTGCTGAGACAGTGAGGAAGGATCAGCATATTCCAAGAGGATTTAAGAAATGAACGTAAGAAAGCAAATAAGGCTGCACAGAGGAGTCTGCATGGATTTCAGATTTTTATTTCTGTAAACCATTAAGTCACTGAAGATGGATTCATGCAAGCTCAGGACAATACAAAAGACTCGTGAGGAAAGACTGGATTAATTCACTATCCTGGAAGTAGAAGAAGACTGCCATGTTAACGGAGACTCCAGGAAAGCAGATTTGCTTGCCTCTTGTTTTATTTCCATCATCTCGGCCATAGAGGATGATTTTAGACTTGGAATGTATAAACAAGTCCATGTATCTGAATCGATGTAAGAGAAGAGGGAAATGAAGTTAGACAAGGTTGACAGGAGCCAGATCAGGAGGTGCTCCGTGTGTGCCATGCCAAAGAGCTAGAATGTTTTTCCTAAAAGTTCTGAGAGTTGTTGAAAGAGACATGATTGTACTTGCATTTTTGGAAGGCCACTGGCGGGCGTGTGGATGGATTGGAAGAGGTGATGCCAAAGGGCAAGTGGACCAGGCAGAAGTCTCAGGAAGCCCAGTGAGAAGGAAGAAAGGCCAGCCTGTGCGTGAACAGATAACGCAGGATGGGTTTGAGGCTGAGGGAGAATAGACTAATAAGAATGAGACTTCTGAACAATGACTGGCACATAGTAGTTGCTCAATAAACACTTGCTGTATAATTCCCACTCAGTAAGTCCATATGTGAAGAGCAGGGTTTAAATACCAACCTTGTTCTTTATTTTGTGTTCTTTATTATTCACTTCTCTAAATATCAGTTTGTCTTCTTCACCTCTTTGTAGTTTGATTGACTTAAAACATTGGAAGCTGAAGAAGTCCAAAGCAATGAGATGTCAGAGGATTTCTTTTTTCCTTTCTTCATGTGGGCTATCATTGGTGACCTGGTGGTGAGCAGTTTCAGAAGAATGGTAAGAGATGACCAATCATTTATTAGAATGACAATATCACTTAAATTAAATTAATGTCATAAATTAAAATATTTAATAAACATGATTGCACTCCTGACTACACCTTTCACATCCCCAGCACCCTCCATCCATCCCCTTCTCCTGGCTCCGGGCCTCCTATGGCCAGTAAGTTTCCTGGCCCTGATGTTTTTGCAGCAAAGACAACTGCCAGGCATAATTGCTTATCTAAAAGGCATTTTTAAAACCTCCTAGCTCCATCTCCAATTGGTATAAAAGGAACCAGAAGACTTTTTATATATATATATATCCCATTGTCATTTTTTTTTATTGTGGGTAAAAATCAAAATTTTCACAATACATACCAGTATTTGTAAAATGATATATAAATCAGAAGACTTTTTGAAAATTACTATTTCGTAATTGAACATTACATGATTTTTAAACAAAATTACCTGTTCAGTCTTATCAAGATAATTTCCTTGGATTCTTAAAAAGGGCGAAACTGTAACATTTTTCAACGGAGGAAAAGCGAGACAAGATGTGTAGACGTCTTAGTTGTCAGCTTGCTCCTTTTGGGCAAAAAAGAAAAAAGAAAAAGAAAAAGGCAGCTACCCCTTCGAGGCTCAAACTCAGAACCCTTAAGTTAGGAAACCGTGGGGCTGCCCACTGCTCCAGTTAAGAGGCTCCCTTCTTTCTTTCCAGGAAACAGCTAGCTCTATTAGTACGAGAACCGTTTTGAATTTTCCGAATCAGAGCGTTTCATGGTTAGACGGACCGGTGACTCGCAAACAGGGCCGTTTCCCCCACGGACGTTCCTGCGGAGATTTTAGGGGCCGGGAGGGCGGCTGAGTCCGGGCCCCTGGATTCTTGCCTCCTGCAGCTTTCCCTCTGACAGCCAAGACTCAACGAGCAGGGGCTGCCCCCCACCGCTGGGGAGGGCGCAGGAGGCGCTGGGCCCCCGAGACGTGGGCGGAGGCGGTGCGGCCTCGGGACTCCCTCCTGCTGCTCCGACCACACGGCCGGACTCGCTCCCGCTCTGGAGTCCGAGCGCAGCCGTGGCCCACGGCGTCCCCCGGAGCTCGGGAAGCCGAGCTCTTCCTGGGCAGTCGGGCTGAGCCGCTGGAGAGAGGGAGCGCGGGCTGCGCGGGGCTCCGCGCGGGGAGCGGAGCGCCCGGGGCTCGGAAGGCGGAAAGTGCGAGCGGCGCCCTCGCCGGGCGGTAGCGTGGCCGAGCGGTCTAAGGCGCTGGATTAAGGCTCCAGTCTCTTCGGAGGCGTGGGTTCGAATCCCACCGCTGCCAGCAGGTCTTTTCCTCCCGAGACCCAGCGCAGCCATTCTAACAACCTCCAAGGTTGATCCAAGGTCCCACAGGTTCTTCTCCTCCCTGACTTCTGTTTTCCTAGGGCCAGAAATAACTCCCATACGCACTCCCACCCCAACGTGATAGGCCTTCGAGTAGTAACTGAGCACCTCCTGTGCAAGATGCTCACTCCTTGTATCACCATTGTATTTTCATCACATAACAGACCTTCATTTATTTCATTCGCTTCTTTTAAAAAATACTTATTCAGCGCCTACTGTGTACCAGGCCCTGCAGATACACCAGTACTTGTTACTGCCTTGCCCAGTAACTGAGGAACGAATGAATGGCTGCCCGAATCCTGCAACCCGCTTGCAACTGAACGCTGCCTACGCCTCACAAGGCGTTCCGCACCAGCTGCTGCTCTCCCTCCGGCCTGCTCGTTGCACCTTCTGAACCTTGATTAGGCCCACCCGAGCTGCGGCGACTCCGCAGCTGCCCCCACCCCGCCAGCAGGGGGCGCCCTCGCCGCTGTGCCGCGTGGGCCCCGTTCCCACGGGCGCGCTCCCTCCCAGCAGCGCCCTCAGGCTCCTCGCTTCTTCCTCTCCCGCGCCCGGCCTCGGCTTGGCGGCTGCTTCCCCCTGGGAGCCTGCCTCGATGCCCACTCCCTCCAGCCAGCTCCAGCATTCCGCCAGGCGCTGAGCACGTGGAGGGAAACGGGACGGAGCTCCCGCCCTGGGGTCTGGCGGGGAAGAAAGACGTTAAGCGCGCGGGCGCGTCCCGGCGCCGAGAGCGCACAGCTGCTGTAAAGAATGAAACTGGGCGATGGGTCACTGTGACGGGAAGAAAGCACGGAACGGGACAGCATGCCCGGGACAAGGTACAAAGGACACCCGTCAAGGTGCTACAAGTGGTGACAGGGTCTGGGGATTGGCGAGGAAAGGGAGGAATTGTAAATTTCATTGTAGACAGTTACCTTGTTAAAACGAGCGGATATTGATCACCTAATTCAAATAACCGATTTTTTTCCCCTTAAGTTCCCAAATGCTGGTAAGTGCTGCAAAGGAGCAGCACAGCGAGCTGGGGGCGCTCGGAGGTCCCAGCTGCGCCCTGCCTTCAGCCGGCAGCCTTTCCTCATCGCCACCTGCTCCCAACTGGGATTTCCTGCCCGGATGCGTTGGGATGTCCTGGTGTAACGCTAACCGTCACTTAGCTTGGCACTTCACACACCTTTTGGAAATTTTTGTGCAGCTGACAGTTTTCCTCCATGGAGAAATGCATGGCTCAGATACAGAAACGTATTTCCCTCGCTTCCCCACATCCCGAAAGCTAAATAAATATTTGTGGTACGTTTCAGTGAATAAATACATGGAAGAACGTCTTTGTAATTTGTGAAATGGGGAAGGCGTGCAGAGGTGAGGGGCGGAGAAGACCCTCAGCTCTTCGGCTTTAGGTGCAGCCACGCGCTTTGAAGCACCCTTTCCAAAGGCCACGCCCGCGGAGCTTGGCTCCGGACTGCTGACTACGCCACGCTGACCTGCCCTTTCTCAACTAAACTCTGCTACCAGATGACGACAAGCCATCCTTGCTCGGATTACCAGGGAACAGAGGGGTTCTGCACTGTGTGGCCCAGGCATCTCTTCCCACAGCCCCCCCCCCCCAGTGACGTCCACGTGCTTGCATTTGTCTTGCCACATTTGTGAACAAACCAAACGAGTCCAAGGAAAAGGCACAGCCCTCCTAGACTCCACACTCAAGAATAAACAAACCCATGGCCATCTGCCCTATTTCCCAGGTATTTACCCACTGCCAACCCCTTGGGGATAAATGTGATGGAGCTGAAAAAATAGTCACCTACCCTCTTTCCTCTTTGCCCATCCTCAGAAGGCAATTTAAAGCTGTATTTAAAGTTCTGGTATCATTTTAGGACCGGGGACATTTTTCTTTTTCTTTAAGAAATAAAGTTGCGGCCTATGGAATGAAAACGCTGCCATAGGTACTGGGGAAGAAAGAATTGATTCGTTATTCAGCAAGACGGGAAACAGGGTTAGAGGATCTTTTCACAAGCTAGGAGAATAGTGAAAATGGAATGGAGACCCATAAGAGCACCTGGCCGGAAGTCTTTCAGTTTCACTGCTTCCTCCCCACCCCATCCCACCCCCAAAATATATATTCAATTCAACCCACTTTTACTGAGCATGTCTTTTGTGACAGGCACATTGCTTAGTTGGAGACACATCAAAAGTATCAACACCAGAAAATCATTCAGGGGCTCCTTAGTAATTCAGCCTTAGGAACCGACCAGAGGCGCATTCAGCAGGGACGGGCAACGATTACTACTTAGATTAACTAAAGCAGTGGTTTATACCTGAGTATTTCTTCCAGTCACGCACCATACATGGTCTCTTATATGTAATTCTTATAGTTACTAGATAATCATGTTATCGTAATAATTTTAAGATTTGAAAAAAAAATTACTATGTCCAGCACTATGCCATCCTCTGTTGGTCACCCACTCGAGGACACCTATTTTGGGAGCCTGGGAGGTGGGATTTGGAAAGAAGAAAAAAAAAGGACCAAGCTCTCCCTTCAGAGTTATCAGGTTATGCCTATGGAGAGAAAGCAAAAGGAAGCCCTCCGGAAAACCTAACGCTGGGCTGTCCCGCTGAAGAGTCATTAACTGATTCATCCATTCGTTCGTGCCACAAGCATTTACCGAGCTCCCACAGACAGACCTCGGGAGGTCAGAGAGCGGCGAGGCAGATTTTAAGAGTCAAGCCAAGGTCACAGCAGCGCCGAGGCCCTGCGCGCCCGCCGCAGGAGCGCCCGCGGGCGCCGAGGAAGCGCGAGGGAGCTGCGAGCGTCTCCTGCCCTCGCCGTGAAGCCGGGAGGCCAAACGCCAGTGCGCCCTCGCGCGGGCGCCAAGGGGCGTCGAGGCCGCGGAGGCCGCTCTCGGGACGCGCCTGCGCGCGGGCGCGCGGGGAGCCCGGGAGGCGGGCGGCCACCGAGCGTCTCCACCGCCCCGCAGGCTGCCCACCCCCGAGCGGTGCTCACGTCCCTGAACTGCCATTCTTTCAGTAGATCAGGAGAAGGGAGCGGGCCTCCCTGGAGACGGGGCTGTGGTCTCCATTTCCCACGGCGAGCAGCCGAGGCCGAGGGCGAGGCAGGAGGCGCGCGGCCGCGCGGCAGCGCCCGCGGGGTTCCATGGTGTAATGGTTAGCACTCTGGACTCTGAATCCAGCGATCCGAGTTCAAATCTCGGTGGAACCTTTCCTATTCTCCCGCCTCTTTTCCTGATTGCACAGTCTCAGTAATTTTCGGTTTTTGATGCACCCCCAGTGCGAGAAACGGCGCGGGGCCGGGGGTCGCGGGTCTCCCCAGGACCCAGCAGGCGCGCAAAGCCCGGTTATGGCTCAGCAGAGCCCAAAGCGGAGGAAAGAGCCCGGGGCCGCCGAGGGCGCTGCGTTAGGCTCCAAAACTAGAGCGGAAGTAAAAGGCCACCTGTCAGAAGTGGGATTCGAACCCACGCCTCCATTCGGAGACCAGAACCCTCGGTGCGAGGAAGCGACGCTTGAGTCTGGCGCCTTAGACCACTCGGCCATCCTGACAGCCGCTAAACCCTTGCCTCACGCGCCTAACCATGCCGGGGCGCCGCCGCCAGGACCCGCTGCCTCGGCAACTCAGGACGCGCGAGTGTAGACCCCGGCGATGAACTGACCTTCCCTCCCAGCCCCGTCAGGAGCTTTAGAAGGCAGCGAGCGCCGCCCCTGCGCCCCGCTCTGTGCACGCCCAGGACGCCAGAGCCCCAGGGGCCACCAACCCCGCCTCCACTGGACGGAGGAGCTTTGTCCATCACCAGGAGCCTCTGACCATCACAGGAGGCCCTCTGACCATCACAAGAGCCCCTCTGGCCATCACAGAAGGCCCCCTGGTCATCAGCAGGAGGGCCTCTGACCATCACAGGAGGCCCTCTGACCATCACAGGAGCCCCTCTGGCCATCACAGAAGGCCCCCTGGTCATCAGCAGGAGGGCCTCTGACCATCACCAGGAGCCTCTTGGCCATCACTAGGAGGCCCTCTGGCCATCACCAGGAGCCTCTTGGCCATCACTAGGAGGCCCTCTGGCCATCACAGGAGCCCCTCTGACCATCACCAGGAGCTTCTTGGCCATCACAGGAGCCCCTCTGACCATCACAGGAGGCCCTCTGGCCATCACCAGGAGGCCCTCTGGCCATCACCAGGAGCCTCTCTGGCCATCACAGGAGGCCCTCTGACCATCACCAGGAGCCCCTCTGGTCATCACAGGAGCCCCTCTGACCATCACAGGAGGCCCTCTGGTCATCACAGGGGGCCCTCTGACCATCACCAGGAGCCTCTTGGCCATCACCAGGAGGCCCTCTGGTCATCACAGGGGGCCCTCTGACCATTACAGGGGGCCCTCTGGCCATCACCAG
>JAQZBX010079273.1:0-14000 GCA_029593785.1 Cabassous unicinctus | reverse complement strand
ATATATGTGGCTCATATTTCCTTATTCATTCTTCCAGTCTGTGTCTTTTGATTGGGAACCTCAATCCATTAACATTCAATGTTTTTTTGGTTTTTGTTTTAAATATATTTTTTATTTATTTGTAAAAGAAACTTAGATTACATAAAATGTTACATAAAAATATAAGGGATTCCCATTTGCCCCACTCACCAGATCTCCCACTTTTCCCCACATTAACAACTTATTTTATTAGTGTGGTACATTCATTGCAATTGATGAACACATTTTAGAGCATTGCCACTGAACATGGATTATAATTACATTATAGTTTACATTCTTTCCCACTCAATTCTGTAGGCTATGGCAGGATATATAATGGACTGTATCTGTCATTGCAATGTCACTTAGGTCAATTCCAAGTCCTTAAAATGCCCCCATATTACACCTTTTTCCCTCTCCTGCCTTCAGCACCTCCAGCGGCCACTGTCTCCACATCAATGATATAATTTCTAACATTACTAGAATCACAGTAAGTCTATAGCAGAATACCTGTAAGTCTACTCTACTCCTTATTTTCTTCCCCAATCCTGAGGATTCTGGGATGGTGATGCCCACTCCACATCTAATTGAGAGGGAACTTTGATCACATATGGCTGATGGATGGGACTCTCTTGCTGGAGTTGTAGACTTTCTCAGTTCCTTGGTGAGGTGGTTGTCCATTCTCACCTCCTTGTTAGTTGTCCTGGGTGAGTACAATGAATGGGAGAATAGATGATGCAACTCTGCTGAGGCTCAGGGCCCAGCTGGCACATGGACAGCCCAGAGACTCAAGTCCAGCACCAACTATAGGTTTAAATAAAAGGGAGAGAAGAGGCATGTGTAGAGAAGCCACATCTGAGTCCAACTCTGTCACACATGGTAACACAATCTTTAAAGTAGGCCCACTGGCAAGACACCAAAGTCCAGAGCTATCTGCCATGACCATAGGACCTGGGAGTCTCTGGAGTCCTCAGGAGCCCCACTGTTTGGGGTAGTATCTATTTTGGCCATCTATGAGATCCTGCTAAGATGTGCATAAGCATTACCTCTCTGATGACCTCCTGACTCACTTTGAAGACTCTGAGCCATATAAACGAATTTGTCTTTACCTTTTCCCCCTTTTATTTGAGGTCTTTTTCCAGTTGTATCACCAGCCGGTGCTTGGTAGTAATCCCTCAGTGCCAGGGAGGCTCATCCCTGGGAGTCATGTCCCTCACTGGGGGGAATGTAATGCATTTATATGCTGCATTTGGCTTAGAGAGAGGCCACATTTGAGCAACAAGGAGGCTCTCAGGAGGTAACTCTTAGGCACCCCACAACAATAGGCTAAGTTTCAATTTCAAAAGCAAAGGCTCATGAACATAGTCATCAATATCAAGAGCCCATCAGTCGATCATACTCCTTCACCAGTCCCCTGCACTTTGGGGACTTTTGCTGCTCTATTACAGAATGTGTCACAGCTTTCCAGTATGGGAATTCGATATTCTCTCAATTATTGTGTGAGTCTCCATCCACTGTGAAAATGCCCCATGAACATTTGAACATTTTTATGTACCATATATGAATGTCAAGGTGAACTTCCCCCCATGTGTCCCTCATCACTGACACCCCACACCAATGATCCTCTCCTGCCCCAGTTGTAACCCTTCTGTGATCCAAATTTCTCAAAAATGAAACCATTAAAATAGCCAAATACAATTAATAGGAAAATGAAATAATAATAAGTTTAAATACAATAAATAAAATACATAAAAAATTTTAAAAAACTAAAAATAAAATTAAATTAAAAGATGGGATATTAAAAACTAATGAAAAATATTAAAAAATTTTTTTTGACATTTTGCCTTTCATCACTGTAATATCTCATGTCTGTCTGTACAGTGGCAATCTCTTCCATTCATTCCCCAGTGTCTTACTATTTTTCATTTTTATTCAAAGAAGTTTTAGGCCACAGTAAAGTCACATAGAGAATATAGGGGACTCTTATATACTCAACATCCTCCCCTTCTCCTCCTTCCCATATTAATACCTTACTATATGTGTATGGTACATTTGTTATGACTGATATACAAATAGTGAAACATAGCTACTAAACATGGTCAGTGGTTTACATTATGGTTTACATTTTAGACCATACACTTTTATAAATTTTGATGATATTTAACATGGCTTTGTAAGATCATATAGAACAGTTCAATTGTTCTTACACTCTCCTTCAACTCTCTCTATTCTTCCCTCCCCCTCCCCTTGAGGCCCACGGTGACCCCCTGGCTTCACTCCTTGGATGACAAGATTCATAGTTACATGCAACAACACTGAGATCTTGACACATTGGTTTGTCCTCCCCTATTAGGAACCACCCATGCTCTTGAGAGACGCCCGCCTCTCTATTTCTGAACAAATCGGGCCTCCTACATATGGGAGACCCACTCATTATGTGGGTCTTCACCCACTGATACAACATATTATGACAAAATGATCACTCACACACTCCCTAGAAGCCAGCTCCAGGTGTGCCCTGTCCCAAGTGCCTCCCCATCCAACACCCTAAACCAGTAACCCTTCCTTCTCATATTGCCATAAAAGCATTCCCAACTTTTTACTTTCAACACATACAAATCCCCAGTGTTCACCTGATCCCTCTTCCAAGTCTCCCCCCAATTTCCTGGACCTTTCAACCCACCTTCCCCAATCAACCCCCCTGTCAAAACTGCACCACCCAACCCAATAATATCACTACCCTCCTGTCATATCCTTTCAATATGCAACTACACACTTTCACCTTACCATAGATTACATCCGTATGGGTGTTGGCTCACAACCTTCTCCCTTTCTATTTCCTGTAAACCTATATCCAGGCAATAGCTCTCTGAGTCTGCTCAATTTGCTTAATTCATATCATGAGACCATGTTCTGTTCATCCTTCAATGCCTGGCTTGCTTTACTGAACATAAGGTCCTCAAGATTCATCCATTTTATCCTGTGTATTAGCACTGTATTCCTTCTTACAGCTGAGTAATATTCCATTATATGTATGTACCACATTTTGTTTATCCATTCATTTGTTGGTGGGCATTTGGGTTGGTTCCAACTTTTGGCAATAGTGTATAATGTTGCTATGAACATTGGTGTACATATATCTGTTTGTGTCTTTGCTTTCAATTCTTCTGAGCATATGCCCAGAAGTAAAATTGCTGGATCATATGGCAGATGTATAGTTAGTTTTTTGAGGAACCACCAAACTATCCTCCACAATGGCTGGACCATTCTACATTCCCACCAGCAGTGGATGAGTGTTCCCATTCCTCCACATCCTCTCCAACACTTGTAAATAAAGAGTATCATAAGAGGATAGTTTGAAAAATTATATGCCAACAAGAATGATAACTTAGAGGAAATGGACAAAGTCCTAGAAACTTGCCCATTTTTAAATGGCTTGTTTTTCTTTTTCTTTTCAAGATATAGCATTTCTTTATATATTCTAGATATTAGGCTCCTATCATAAATATGGTTATCAAATATTTTCTCCCACTGGGTAGGCTGTCTTTTCACTTTCTTAACAAACTTCTTTGAGGTGCAAAAGGTTTTAATTTTGAGGAGGTCCCATTTATCTATTTTTTCTTTCACTGATCATGCTTTGCATGTGAAGTTTGTGATGCTATTTCCTATTACCAGGTCCTGTATATGCTTTCTTATATTATCTTCCAAGGTGTTTATGATTTTGGCTCTTATATTTAGATCTTTGTTCCATCTTGAGTTGATTTTTGTATAAAGTGTGAGATCGTGTTCCACTCTTATTCTTTTGGATACAGATTTCCAGTTATCCAAGTACCATTTTTTGAAGACACCATCCATTCTCTCCAAGTTGAGTGGGCTTGGTGGCCTTTTCAAATATCCTCTTATGATACTCTTTATTTCTGTGGGGTCAGTGGTGATAGCCCCTTCCTTGTTTCTTATTTTGTATATTTGTGTCTTTTCTCTTTTTTTTCTTTGTCAGTCTAGCTAAGGATTTGTCAATTTTATTGATCTTGAAGAACCAGATTTTGGTTTTGTTTATTTTTTCTAGGCCTTTTTTTTTTTTTTTTTTTTTTTTTTTTTTTTTTTTTTTTTTGTATTCTATTTCCTTTATTTCTGCTCTAATCTTTGTTATTTCTTTGTTTCTACTTCCTTTGGGTTAGTTTGTTCTTTTTCTAATTCTTCTAAGTGTGCACTTAGGTATTCAAGTTTAGCTCTTTTTTTATATATGCATTTTTGGATATGAGTTTCCCTTTCAGTACAGCTTTTGCTGCATCACATAGGTTTTGATATGTCATTTTTATTTGTTTCAAGTAGTTACTGATTTCTTTTGAGATTTCCTAGTTGAATTATTTGTCTAAGAGCATGTTGTTTAACTTCCATATCTTTGTGCCTATTCTGGTTCTCTGGCCCTTACTGATTTCCAGCTTCATTCCATTGTAGTTAGAGAGATTAATTTGTATAAACTCAATCTTTCTGAGTTCATTGAGAAATTTTCTGTGGCCTAGCATGTGGTCTGTCTTGGAGACTGATCCATTTGCAGTCAAGATTCTATATCCTGCTGTATTTTGGTGTAGTGTTCCGTATATGTCTATTAGGTCCAAATCCTCTAATGTATTATTTAAGATCTTTGTTTCTGTATTGATTCTCTGTCGAGATTTTCTGTCTAATTGTGATAATGGTGTATTAAAGTCTGCCACAATAATTGTAGAGGCATCTATTTCACCACTTAGTTTTTCCAGTGTTTGCCTCATGTCTTTTGAGTCGCTCTGCTTAGGTGCATAAATGTTTATGATTCTTCTTTCTTCTTGAAAGATTACCCCTTTTACTAATATATAGTGTCTGTATAGAGTATTCTTGCTGGACTTTTTTTTTTTCTTTTAGTACCTTAACTATGTCATACCACTGCCTTTTTGCCTCCATGGTTTCAGATGATAAATAAGCACTTAATCTTATTGAGCTCCTTTGTATGTGATGGTTCTCTTTTCTCTTGCTGCCTTCAGTATTTTCACTTTGTCTTGAGCATTGAACAGTTTGACAAGTATATGTCTTGGACTATGCCTGTTGGGATTTATACTGTTTGGGGTGTGCTGCACTTCCCAGATATGTATATCTATCTCCCTCAATAGGGTTGGGAAGTTTTCAGCCATTATTTCCTCCAACACTCCTTCTGTTCCCTTTCCCTTCTCTTCTTCCACTGGTATACCTATAATGTGTATGTTTGCACATTTTGTGTTGTCATTCAAATCCCTAACTCTATGCTGGGTTTTTTCTCTCTACTTATCTAGATGTTCTACTATCTGTTTGACTTCAGATGTACTGTCTTCCACATCACTAATTCTTTCCTCTACCTATTCAAATCTGCTGTTATGTGCTTCCAGCGCTGATTTGATTTCTTGGATTGTGCCATTCCTCACCATCATATCTGTTATCTTTCTATGTATGTTTACAATTTCTTCAGTATGTTCTCCCAGTGTCTTGATATCCTTGCTCTTCCTTCACTTCGTTAAGGTAGTCCATGATATTTGTTTGGACAACTTTGATTAATTGTTTGATGTTCTGCACCTCTTCCTGGTTTTTGGTTTGTTCATTGGGCTGGGCCATGTCTTCCTGTTTCTTGGCATGGTTTGTAATTTTTTGTTGCTGTCTGGCCATCTTTTTCTCTTGATGGGCTGTCTCAATTGATTAGCTTCTCTCTCTCCTCTAGGGTTTTATTTAGCTACTGTTTTGGTGTGTGTGTTAAGTTTTCTCTTTGACACTTTGTTCTTCTTGTTCTATTTCCTTACTGTTTTCTATGTTCCTTTGAAGGAAAGAAATTAGCAACAGAGAAAGCAAAAGTTAAGAAAAGAAAAAGGATAATAGTAATAATAATAGTAAAAGAAGAGGAATCATATAAGACCTAGGAAAATGAGTGGTTAACTCTTGTAAGTAGTGTAGAGTAATAGGAATAAAAAAGTGGAGTACCTACAATGAAATGGGAAAGCAAATAAAGAAAAGTATATAGAATGAATTAAGAGGTCAGAATGATGAGGAGAGAGGGAAAGAGAAAAGAAAGGGCAAAAAATGTTAATAGAAAACAGGAAAGATGATATAGAAATAAATGACAGAAGAATTGAGGACTAAATAAAGAGATGTGGAATGTAAGAACAACAGAAAGCAGATGGAAAGATGAAGGAAGGAAAAGAGATAGCTTTGGTAGACTAAATCGGTATACCCAGAAAATGGGAAATCAAGGAAGAGGAAACACAGCAAACAAGAAACAAACAGCAGCACCTAATTAAAGAGAAAAAGTGGGTGGGCAGGAGAAAGAGGAAAGAAAAATAAGAAAACAAGAACAACAAAAAACCAAACAAGCAAGCAAGCAGTCAAACAAAAACTAAGGGAGAATAGCCTTCCCTCTTAGGCCCCTGTGGAGCTTCTCATGCTGCCAGTGTTCATCAATCAATTACCCTGCCACCTTCCCTCTTCAGGTTTTGAAGCAGGTTTTATGGAGTAAACTAAATTAAAATTTTAAAGAAAGTAACTCTTTTTTTGGGAAAAATAAGAGACCCAAGAGAAGCCAATACAAAAGTAATGTCTATGTTTTCCCTGTCCTAAAGTATCAGCTGGATGTTTGATATCTTGGTGGATCACTACTCTAAGAGGAGGTGGGAATCAAACTAGGCACCTTGTATGTTCAAGGCAGAAACTCTTCCACTGAGCTAAAATTTCTTGTGGGGTCACTTAGCTCTTCAGAAATCCAGTCACTTTCCCTCTGGCAGGTTTGACTTTTTGCAGTTGGATAAATTCCTGCTGATTAGGAGTCTGTCCCTGCCCCCTTTCTATTCTTATTGCTTTCTCTCCCAGGGCAGCAGGATGCAATAGCATCCTGTGTGAAGGGATCCTCCCTCACCTCTTCCAGTCAGGTTTAGTTCCCTTTTGAAATTCAAATGGGACCCTGGTGACTGAACTCACTGTAGAAAAATGACTCTCAACCTTCCTCCAGACCAACCTCTCCTCCCAGGGGACCCTAAATAGGCTCTTGGAAGCTTATTAAGTTCTTCCTACTGACCACCTCCCTTAGGGGAGATGAAATTTTGATAGTTTTCAGCACAGGACTAGTTAATTGCCTGATTCTGCCCTCTTCCAGGCAAAATTTCTCTATCCCAGGGTGGTTAGGTAAATCAGGCTTCCTCAGCAGATTTGCCTTTCCCCTCTTCCTGGTGTGTCCTTGAGTCAGTTAGTATGTTCCTCAAAGCTCAGAGGGTTCCCAGGTGACCAAACTCACAGAAAGGAAACCCTTCTGCACCCCTTGTCAGAACCCTCTCACTCTTGGAGAACACTCCCTTCCACTGCATGGCTGGGCTCAGGGATCACAGCAGCTTTGTCTTGAGAGTGGTGTTTAGCCATCCTGTTTAAGTGCACACTTAAAATGATGTGACCTTCTTTAATTTTCCAATATTCAATGTTATTACTGTAAAGGCAGTTCTTCTTTCACTGATTTTGACCTTTGGGTTGTATCTGTCATATTTTATTTTCACCACTCTTTTGAGACTTTTAGTTACTTTTAGTGATATAACCTTCATTTCTAGACTCTCTTCCAAGCTTCTTTCTGGAGTCTTTTTTTTTTTTTCAGACTGTAGCACACTCTTCAGTATTTCCTGCAAATCTGGACTCTTGGTTATAAATTCTCTTTTTCTAAACAGAATATTTAGAATATTCTGTGAATATTCTAAACTCATCCTCATTTTTTAAAGACAGTCTTGCCAGATATATAAGATTCTTGGCTGGATGTTTTTCTCTTGCAGTATATTAAATATATCATATTACTGTTTTCTTGTCTCCATGGTTTCTTATGAGAAATTGGCACTTAATCTTATTGGGTAACCCTTATTTGTTATGCATTGCTTTTCTCTTGCTGCTCTCAGAATTCTCTCTTTGTCTTTGGCATTTGACATTCTGATAAGTGTGTGTCTCTGAGTTGGTGTATTTAGATTCATTCAGATGAGAGTACATTGTGCTTCTTGAACACGGATATCTATGTCCATCAACAGGGGTTGGGAAATTTTCTACCATTATTCAAATATTCCTTCTGCCCCTTTCCCCTTCTCTTCTCCTTCTGGGACACCCATGACACATATGTTTCCATGGTTTGCATGTCTCTTGCTATCGTTTAGTTGCCTGAGACCTTGTTCAATCTTTTCCATTCCTTTCTTCACTTGTTCTTTTGTATGTTTGCTTTGGGAGGTCATTTGTTTAAGCTCACCAATCCTTTCTTTTGCTTCCTCAAATCTGATGTTATATGATTCCAAAGTATTTTTTATTTCATTTATTGGGCCTTTCATTTCCATAAAATCTATTTTTCTATGTATCCTTTCACATTCTTCTTTGTGCTTGTCCAATGTCTTCTTAATATCCTTAATCTCTTTAGCCAACTTATTGAATTTATTAAGATTTGTTTGAATGTCTATTATTAGTTGTCTCAACTCCTTTTTGTCGTCTGGAGACTTATCTTGTTCCTTTAACTGGGCCATATCTACCTGTTTCTTTGTATGGGTTTTAAATTTTTGTTGGTGTCTTGCCATCTGGCTTACTAGGTATATTTATTCTGGGTGCAGTTTCTCTCTTTAGTTTAGGACTTTCTTGCCCTTCCTCCCTTGCTGGTTGTGTAGCAGAAGCTGAGGATGTAGTTAGTGCTGTAAGCTATGGGAGCTCAAGCTGCCTGCATTGCCCCAGGGACCAGTGAAGCTTCTCCCACCTGTCTCCTCTACCAGGGGTAGGGACAGAGCTGCAGCCTTGTGTAATAATCGAAATCATGCAGGCCAAAAGCATCTGTAGTTTCCCAGAGAGACTGATGAAACTTCACACTTCTTACTCCCCTGCCTGTGGTGGGGATTGAGCTGCAGGTGTGAGCAGCAAAATGTACTGTGCAGGTCCAAAATGAATGCTTGCCCCAGTAGACTTCCAACTATTCAGTCTGTACTACCTGAATGTACCTGCAGTTACCTGGAGAGGCTAGTGCAGGTCCCACCAGCTTCCTCCCTGCCAGAGGTGGGGCTGAAGCCTAGGCTAGGCCTGCTATCCTACCTGGGTGGAAAGAAGATGGTCCCTACCATCACTGTGATTTTCAGTCAGCCCGGCTTCCCCTCATGCCAGGGATGGAGTCAAAATGACAGCTACTGGCCTCTTTCTGACTTGGACAAGTTCAAACTTTAGCCATTCTAATGGTTATACTGTACTTTAGCCAGCCAAATTTACTCATCAGTAGCTGAAATCAGTGGCCATCCATCCATCTCTTCCTCCCCTGTTTTGGGAAATGGAGCTTCCAACTCCCTCCACACAATAGCTCCTGAGGCGGTTTGTACTGCAGGATTAGGATGATCACCAGCCTCCATGTCGTGGCCTGTATTTTCCTCAAGAGTGGGGACAGGTCTCCCCAGCTTCCTCCCTGCTGGAAGTGAGACTAGGGCTTAGGTTAGAGCTGCAATGTGTTCCTGATGGAAAGAAGCCAGTGATTTTCAGTCCACCCTGCTTCCCCTCATGCCAGGGGTGGAGTTAAAAACGGTGG
This sequence comes from Cabassous unicinctus, assembly GCA_029593785.1. Taxonomy (NCBI): domain Eukaryota; kingdom Metazoa; phylum Chordata; class Mammalia; order Cingulata; family Chlamyphoridae; genus Cabassous; species Cabassous unicinctus. The sequence continues at coordinate 4,420 of JAQZBX010079273.1, read as the reverse complement.
CTACCAGCCTCTTTCTGACTTGGACAGGTTCAAACAATAGCTGTTCTTGGGATTATGCTTTAGCCTGCCAAATTTATTAATCAGTAGCTGAAGCCGGTGCCCAGCTGTCTCTTTCTCTTCCATTTTTGGGAAGTGGAGCTTCCAATTCCAGCCATGGAATAGATCCCAAGGTGACTTGTGCTACCAGTGGAGGATGGGCACTGGCCTCTGCGGCATGGAGTGCTCTACTTACATCCTTTTCTGCAGATGTGTAGTCTCCTCCTTCCATTCTTTCAAGGATGTTGCAGGATGCTCTTTTGGTCTCCTGGAGTCCCCAAACAGGTGCTTTAGATAGCTCTGGATTACTAACTGCTCTGTAGCACAAGCTCTCTAGGTACTCCTTACTCTGCTGCCATCTTGCTGGTTTTCTCTTTGCAATAATATTTTTAACATTTCTTATTTTAGAATATAAATGTTAATGATATAAATTTCTCTATTAATACAGTTTAACTGCACCTCAAAAGATATATTTTAACTAACATGTACTTAGTTTTCTTTTAGTTTTTTACTTTTTATCTTTTAAAGAAGCTTTAGATTACATAAACATTGCATAAAAATATAGAAGTTTCCCATATACCCCACCCCCTCTTCCCATACTTTTCAACATTAATAACATCTTTCATTAGTGTGGTACATTTGTTACAATTGATGAACACATATTAAAGAATTGTATTAATCATGGACTATAGTTTACATTATACTATACTCTGCTCCACAAAATTTTATAGGTTATGACAAAATGTATAAAGGCTTGTACCCATCATTGCAATGTCATCCAGGACAATTCCAATGCCCAAAAAATGTCCTCATGTTACACCTATTCTTCCCTCTCCCTTTCCTCAGAACCTCTGGGGGACCCTGCCTTTATATCAATGTTAAAAGTTCTTTCATTGCTGGAATAAAAATGTCTATAATAGAATAATAATATGTCTACTATTTCATTGTTCATTCCCCATTCTTGTGTATTTTGGGATGGTGATGCCCACTCCACCTCTAAATGAGAGTGGGCTTAGATCTCATGGGGCAGATTGATAGAACTATCCTGTTTGTAGTTGAAGACACTCTCTGTTGCTTGGGGTGGGTGTTGTCCATCATCTTCTCCTTGTTAGCTGTCTGGGTGATTCCAGTGAACTGGAGAGCAGGTGTTGCAACTCTGCTGAAATTCAACATAATCTCTCGTATCACCTTCCATCTCACTTTGAAATCTCTTAGCCATAAAAACTCATTTGTATTTAATAATTCCCCCATTTGGTCAAGGTCTTATTCCAGATGTGTTGTACTTAGTTTTAAAAAATAAAATTGCCTTTACTGAGAAGTTGTGATTTTCAGGAGTTCAATTTTGTCAAAAAATATTGTTGCTGATATTTAAATGTCTTTTATGGCTACACAGTATATATATTTTAAGTTGTGATACAATATTTATAATATGTAGAAAAAATAATGAAATATAAATTGTTTATGTAAGATTAATATATAAATAATACTGAGGAAATATTGTTTTGGGAAATATATTTCAATCAAAGTTCTATGTGAGTTAATATTTAAGTAGTATCAGTTTCTTCCACTGCTGGGAGACAATTCAAACTTTCTTTGAAAAGGAAAAAGGCCCTTATCTCTGCTTTTATCATTTATTTCTTTGACATGGAAAAACTATGTTACAAAATGTTTGCTTATTGTCCTCTTGTTGGACTTTTCCATTTCTTCAAATTTGGGGCACTATGAATACAGATATTATGAATATCCATGTACAAGTTCTTTTTCTAAAGATGTGTTTTCATTTCCCTTGATGAATACATGTGAGTAGAAAAGCTTAGTCATATGGTAGGTGTATGTGAAATTCTTTTTTAAAAGATATTGAGGTATATTTTACATGACATAAAAATCATAAAATTGAACAATTTTTGGTAAATGTACAGAGTTGTGCAACCCTCACCATGATCCAATTTTAGAACTGTTCCATTACCCCCAATTTTTCATTTTCTAATTTACTCCATCAGCTGCATTTGACACAGTCACCCCATTGAAAGGCTTCCATCAGGTTCATTACTCTCTCCTGCTTGTTGGTTATTTATCTGCCTCTTTGCCGAGTTCATGATTTCTTCAACGCTTACAGCGTAAGTGTTTCCCACAGGCCTCAGTCCTTGGACTCCTTTCCTTCTTCAGCACTATTTTCCCTGGTTGGAGCATATTGGCTTAAACACTGCCTATGCTGGCAGGACTACTTTATTTATCCACCCCAATCTTTCCTGGCAGTACTGATATGATACACACACCACTGTTTCATGACATTTCCATGTGGATGTCTAACATGCCAACAGGGAACTCTGGGCATTTCCCACGGACCTGCTTCTCCTCTGGCTCCTGCTTTCCCTCCACCCCACATCCATCCCATCTGCTTATTCTATGCCCCATCATCAGAACAAGTCTACATCTCTCCCTTTTCTTTGCCTCCACCTTTTATCCCTGCTTAGCCCTGCCTATGACAGGATGACTGTGGTTTCCTCCTTCTCATTCTCCCTCTTGCCCTTACATTTGCTTAAATGCATAGGAAAAGTGTATTTTGCTGTTGTTTGCAGAGTTCTAAATATTGTGTATTAAGTAAAATTTATTATTCACAGTGATCAAATATTCAAAATCTATACTTACATAGTCTCTGCTTATTTTATCAATTGCTAAGAGTTATAAAAAAAAATCCCCAAGTCTATGACATATTGTGCTTCTGCCACTTTCCAAAAGCTGTTCTATTACTTGTGTATGCATTTTAAATATTTTCCTGGGAATTCGAACTATTTTATCATTATGAAAGGACATTCAATATCTAGTATTTTCCTTAGTATCTCTTTTCTTTGATATTGACACAGTGAAGTAAAATTTACTATTTTTAAAGTTTTACATGGTATATTGTTTTCTACCTTTTACTGCCAACTTTGCTGCATGTCATAGATGAATTTCTTATACCATATACTTCTTTTCAAATCCACAGGGTAGTTTTGATTGTTTAAGATGAACATTTATATTCATTATCATTACTGTTAAATATATTTAAATTTAATTCATAAAATTCAGTATAATTACTTACTTAAATCTGCCTTTTCATGTGCTAGTTGTGCTTTCTTTTCTATGTTCTTTTTTCTTTTGGACTGCTTGTTTTTGGTCAATTGTTCTCTTCCATATATTTGGATGAGAAGCACTACTTTAATATACTTTTGGAGATTGCCTAAGAAATTTCAATGTTTTTGCTTGCCTTATCAAAGCTGAATTTTTCTTTTATGACTTCACAAATAATGTATTTTTCAAATAGTTTTGATACATTTACTCATCTTATGAAATATATTATTTTATGGTATATTTTAATACTTTATTGATGCTCTAGCTCTTAGATGTCATCATTATTAGTTTATAAATTCAGTAATCATATATATATATATATGAGTTCAATTAACAATCCCTTCTGCATTTTGAACCATCTGGAATCATTTTCACTCTTCCTGAAGAATATCCTTTCACATTTCTTTTAAAATTTGTTGCTGCTAACAAACTTTCTCCATACTCACTTGCCTGGAAAAGTGTTTATTTCTCCTCTCTTGGTTGACTTCTTTTCCAGTGTAGAATTCTACTATGACAGTTACTTTATCATAGCAATGTAAAGATCTAATGCCTTCTGTCTTCTGTTATTGTTGTTGGTAGTCAGCTCTTCATTTACTACTGCTTTATTGCTTATATCTTTATTTTTCAGATGCTTTTACATTTTTTTTCAAGTAGTGAAATAATATGTCTAAGTGTACATATGTTTTGATTTTTCCTTCTAGGTTTTATAGAATTACTTTAGTCTATGAATTGTTCTTATCAATTTTTGACAATTGTTAGACATTAACTCTTTAAGTACTGCCTCTGCCTTAGTCTACCTTTAGGTTCCTACTAGCATTGCCACCTAAATATATGTTATAACTTCTGATTATATGCTCTATCATTCCAACATTCTTTCACTCTCTTCTATATTTTCCATTGTTTTATCAGGTTTCAATTTTTACATTTGTCAAGGCTTATTCTTCTCTTCATAATTTTATCTTCTGATATATTTAATCAATTTTTCATATTCTTTGAGTTCTTCATTATTCAATTGTATATTTCAGTTCTTTAGTTTTTGCATACATTTAATATATTACACATATATATTTAATCATCTGTGTCATGTTTTAGACTTTCCAGTTCCCTGTCAAGTTTTCTAATTTTACCTTTTATGTCTTTCAAAATAATAAGTACAGGTACATTGCATTCTCTAATATGCATACATCTAGAGATCCCAAGGTATGATTTTGTTGCTTCTCACTCATATTGTCTACTTTCATTTTTTACCTGGTTATTTTTTTATTTTTTATTT
>JAQZBX010079272.1:0-14004 GCA_029593785.1 Cabassous unicinctus | reverse complement strand
AATAGCTGCATCATACAAGGCTGCTTCATGCCCTTGACCTTCCCAACTCTGTACAGGTGAATGGTCCCAGAATCTTCCAGAAAGGTTGGCTGAATTTATGAATGACAGAGACTGACATGGAAGATGAGCACTGGGCAAGAGCTGGGCTTCTAGTCTGGCTCTGCCTCAGTTCCACAGGCAATTGTGAGCACATTCTTCACATCTAGGCCTAAACAGAGATCACTGGTAAAACCCTTGATCTAATTCAATTTACAGGATAATGAAAATTAAGCTAAGCTCTTGTTCTGAACTTTGTTTCTAAATGGGTGGCCACAAGGCCTTGATACCCAAGCAAATGAAGTACCAGAAACAAGGACATCAAATTCTTGGCTTTTCTGAGGAAGAAGCGACTATTTTAGAATCTGATTTGAGTGGGGGTGTAGAACCAAGGAACAGGTCAGGGGCAGGCACAGGAATGATGGGTGAGGTCCCTACTGCCCATCACTCACTCAGTTGTAGCAAATCAATGTAATATAATGAATCCCTTTCCATGCTGGACAGTTGGTCCCAAGGGGCTCCCCACTTGGCTAGAGGACACAGTAGTGGGGTGCCATCTACAGCATCTCAACAGCCATGGGCAAGGGGGCTGAGAATGGGGAAAGCCACAATCTCCTATAACTTCTAAAGCCCTGTTTGTCTAGTTTGGCCCTGTCCATTTCCCAGTGAGGTGTCTGTGTTCATACTGAGCTTCTGCTGGAAACTGTCTCTCATCCATGGCATTATGGGAATCTGTATGTGCAGACTGATGGGTTGTAGCACAAGTACCTCCAAAAGAGCCCAGTAATCAGGCAGGATCTTTCTTTAATGTAGTCTACAGGTAGCAGACAAGGTGAACCTCTTAGTCTAAGGACCCAAAGAGGCATATTCATAAAGCTGAGGACTCTAAAATCCATTCCCTGTGAGACATGGGGCATAACTGGGAAATAGGTTTTTGTGCTAATTCTAAAGTGCATTGTTGAGGCTCTCCCCAATGGAAAGTAGGAAATACATGTGTGACTTTTGTATATGAGAGTGAGAGTATGTGTAGGAATGAGGACCCATCATGATAATCAGAGAAGGAACCCTTGACCTGATAGTGCTCAGTCCACATTTAGCTCCCTGGGGGTCAGTGGAGGCCTCTCCTCCTTCCTCCCCAGGCCTGGGAATCTACAGAGAAACCTCCATTCCAAGAGCCCTGAAAGCAGTTCCATAGAGAACTCTCACACCTCTACTATGAGCTCGTGTACCAAACAAAATACCATCATGAGGTAAGACAGCTCCTCTAGAGGTATCCCACACCTGCAGAGGGGGAGCCCCATACTCCTCCCAGCTCTTCCAGAAGTCCACAATGAAGGCGAGTGATGATGGCCATCAGTCTATCTCCACAGCACCCAGAGGAAATGTCAGAAAGAAAAGGCTTCCAATGAAACCTCAGGGATGAAAGGAATTCAAGAAGTTGTTCACTAAAATTGGTCAGTTTTATACCCTATAAGCTGAAGATTCCTCTACTAACACACAGGGGAGGGGACTGTCTGATGCTGCCACCACCCCTCAGTTAAGTTATCGAGTCACTGCTGAGGATCTAAACTGGGAAAAGAAAGCAGGGCTCTGGAACTGCAACAGGACATTGGGGATGGAGGAAGACTCAGGCCATCTCAGAATACAGTGCCATGCAGCCTTCTTCTGGTTCTTTCACTCTCTTTATACTTACTCCCTCTCTCTATACAATAAACATCTGAAATCACACCAATACATCCAATTCTAGCCCACTTGAACAGGGTTCACTATATTTCTGCCTTTGCATATTTGTAACTTTATTTCCAGAATACACAGGAAGTGGATGGGTAAACTGGATCACAAAGCTGTGGTGATATTAGTGAATGGGACTGATCATCTTTTGGTCACATTTTACATAGTGCGTCCTTTTTCTGTTCCCTTCCTGTTTAGAAAAGCTCTCATTGTCTTTCTCTTGTAAGATCCAATCATGGATATCACATTGCATTCACTTATCATGTCTCCTTAAACTCCTGCAATCTGTACAGTTCCTCAGTTTTTCCTTTTCTTTCATGCTTTGAAAATTTTGCAGCATACTCATCAGGTATTTTGTACAAAGTGCCTCAATTTGTGTTTGCCTAAAGTTTTCTCATGATGAGATTGAAATTTTGTTTCATGACCACAAAGAATACAACAGAAGTGTATTGCACCCTTCACAGTACATCATATCAGAGGTATGTGATGTTGGTATGTCTTATTTTATTAGTGATACTCCTTGATCACAGAGATGTGGTGTCTACCATGTTTTGCTATTGTAAAATTGCTTCTTTACCTTTATAACTAATGAATACATTAGGGGAGATATATTGAGACTAGATGAATATGCTGATTCACATCAAAATTACATGCACAAATTTTAGCATTTTTGGATGATTCTTGCCTGCAACAATTATTACTGTGGTCTTTGCTTAAATTTGATTTTTCTCTTTCCCTCATTCCATTTACATTTATTAAGTTGAAATGTTTCCCTCCTTCCATGCTAATTTATTTATTCAATTATTTACTTATCTCACTGTGGATACACAGATATTTAATTTATTCTATATCTCTAATTCAATGCTATCATTTCTTGCTCAAATTCTTTCAGCCTTGGATATTGGAAACTCTTTAAGATGGCTTCTGTGTATTTTCAGCATGCACCCAATCCTTTTTTTGAGCACTTCCTTGCTCACTGTACAACAAGATGTCCCATGCTCATCTTGTATTTTCACTAAGACCCAGAAACAACCACTTCTTGAATGAGTCCTGGCTACTTTTATTAGAGAATGGTGTTTGGAAACCAAGGTCTAGGCACTATTTCACTGTCATTATTCTAGATGCACCTGTCAGAACTAGGAAATATATATATATATTACATACACACATATATACTCACACATATGTATTATTTTTCTGTACATATATTTAAAAACCACTTCTAATCCTCCCTGCTTCCTTATTTGTAATGTCATTTTCCAAACAGTGAACAACTTGGTTCTCCCTATCCACAATGCACTATTCAGTCTTTATATCCCATAAAACAGTTTCAAAAATGCTAATTCATCTATAACTCTGTGAGATATGTCTACTATCTACAGTCTGGAGCTTATTTTTTTAATCTGGTTGCATCATTGTCTTTTTGGTACATTGCATTTCTGCTCATCGGGGCCTTGTGCCTCAGTTTTTTTTTACCAGGAGGTCCTGGGGATCAAATGTGGGTCCTCCATATGGTAAATGGGAGCTCAATTGCTTGAGCCACAGGGGCTTCCCTGGAGTTCATTTTCTCTTTACACTTTACAATGCATTTCTCACTTTAATTAACCAGAGATAGTGCTGAATTCATGGGTTAAAGGCACAATCCTCCTTTAGAGGATTTCCTAGGAAAAAATGTAGGAATGAATCTTCATACATTGTATTAGACAATGGTTTCTTAGTCTTTACATCCAAAGTGTAAATTCATTCATATGCCATATAGGTATGCCCCAGATGAACCTCCTCCCATGCATCCTCCCATCACTGACACCCAGCACCAATGATCCTCCCCTGCCAGAGTTGTAACCCTTCTATGAGCCAATAATTCTTCAAAAATGAAGTCAACAGAATAACTGCATAAAATTAAAAAGAAAATGAAATAATGATAGTTTTAAAAATGACAAAGTACAAAATTTTTTTTAATTTTGAAACAAAATTTTTAAAAATTTGCATTATGTCTCTCACCACTGTAAGATCTGTTGTCTTGTATTTACAGTGATATTTTCTTTCATTTATTACCCCAGTGTCTTATTTTTTTTCATTTTATCTTCAAAGAAGGCTTAGGTTATAGAAAAGTCACGTAGAGAATATAGGGGATTCCCATATACCCAGCATTCCCCCTTTTCCCTGTTTCCCCTATTAATAACATTTTATGTGTGGATAATACATTTGTTATAATTGATGTGCAAATATTGAAGTGTTGCTACTAACCATGGTCAATGATTTACATTATGGTATACAGTTTGGACCATACATTTTTATAAATTTTGATGAACTTTAACATGACCTGTATCCATCACTGCAAGATCATGTAGAACTCCAATGCCCCCAAAATGCCCCATGTTCCATCTATTCTATTCCTCCTTCCCCCTCCCCTCAGGACCCATGGCAACCACCAAGCTTCATTCCTTGAAGAACAAGATTCATAGTTACTTACAACAAGATTGAGGATTTGACATAGTGGCCTGTCCTCCCCTATAAGGCATTGCCTTTTCTCTCGAGAGACTCCCACTACTCTATGTAAGAACACAGCAGAACTCCCCAGGATGGGAGCCCTATACCTTCCCATTCATTGGGTGGGTCTCCACCAACTGATACAATACATTATGACAGGATGAACATTCACAAACTCCCTAGCAGCATGCCCCAGGTGTGCCCTGTCCCACATGCCCACTCATCCAACACACTAAACCTGAAACCATACCCCTGCTGCATTTGCCGAAAGAATATTCCCAACATTGTAGTTTCAACCACATTACCTGTAAATCCCCAGAGTTCACCTGCTCCTTCCCCTAACCCTCCCCCCAGTTCCAGGGACAGTGCAACCCACCTGCTTACCCTACCCCCCTTACAAACCAGCACCACCAATTCCAAAAGCATCACTGCACCACAGTCATGCCCATCCACTGCACACCTTATCATAGTTTTGCCCATATGGGCATTGGCTCACAATCGTCTATGCCATTTCTGAGAGACACTTAAATTTAAGATAAAAAATAATACAAGGTGATAAAATTTCATAGGTTTTGAGGCACAAATTATCTGTTGAACAGTCAGGCAACTGGTTCATGTAGAACAATCTTCCACACTCAGGCAGTCACCAACAAGAGTTTTTGACAGCTTTGTCTGATTCATTCAAAACTGGAAAAGGATTAAAATAAAGTGGTTGTTTATTGGCAAAGTAGCTGTTTTTATGGATAGGGTACTGACCTTAGAGTTTCCACTCCCAGGTGTGAATCAGGCTCAGAGTCTTATTAAGTTGTGAGATCTCAGGCAAGACATTGCACCTTTAATTAACCTTCCTGAGCATTTACACTGTACACTTTACATACATTAACTCATTCATAGACATATGTCATGGTTGATTTACTATCCTACTCCTCAGGTGGAATAACGGAGGTACAGAAATGCATGTGCAACAATGACAAAAAATTGAAGTGAACTTCATCAAAAGCAAAAAGTTTTGTGAATCAAAGGACATTATCAAGAAAGTGAAAAGAACCTACAGAAATAGTTGCAAATCATATTTCAAGTAAGGGTTTAATAGCCAGTATGAATAAAGAACACCTACAACTCAACAACAAATAGAAAAACAACCAATTAAAAATCAGCAAAGGACTTCAATAGATAATTCTCCAGAGGATATACCAATAAGCACATGAACAAAAATTCAAAGTCATTATTCATTAGGGAAAGGCAAATAAAGATGAGTTACACTAAGGCAGCCAATATAAAAAGATAAAAGGAAAATAACAAGTGTTAGGATGTGAATAAATAGGAACCCTCATACACTGCTGGTGGGAATGATAAAAATTTATAGCCACTGTCGAAACAGCAAAGCAGTTCCTCAAAAACTTAAAGAATTACCATATGACCTACAATCCCACTAATAGGTATATTAGAATTGAAAATAGAGACCGAAACAATTACTTGTACACCAATGTCCCTAGAAGCATTATTCACCATAGTCAAACAGTTGAAACAACCCAAGTGTGTCCTATACAAATAATAGATTATTCAGCCATAAAAAGTAATGAAGTTCTGATACATGCTATTACATGAATGAACCTTGAAAACATTATGCTAAGTGAAATAAGATAGACTCAAAGGGACAAATATTGTATGACTCCCCTTATATTTCTAGACAATCAAATTCAGAAAGACTTCTAAGCAGATTTGAAGTTACTGGATCAGGGGGAATGAAGTGCTATTTATGGATTTTATGCATGGGTGATGAAAAAGTTTTAGTAATGGATGGTAGTGATGGTAACACAATATGGTAAATGTAATTAATCCCACTGAATTGTACACACAAAAATGGTTGAAATGACAACTTTTATGTTATTTAAATGTTACCTCAATAATTTTTTAAAATCTAATATAACATGAGAAAAATGCAATGTGGGCAGAAATAGTCTTAGATGGTATCAAAAAGATACTGGCAATTTAGGTAGGCTTCAAAATGGGTAGGAAGAGAAATAGGATTCTGTCATTGAATCTTAGTGTAGCACAGCACCACAGTACCATCTGCTGACTATTTTACATTAATATGAATTGTCTTTAACTACAAAACCAAGAAGTCTATTTCTTATTTCTTTCCTGCTACTCTCCTTGGTTTCTTTCTTCCATTAAGGAAGGTTCAGTAGCACCTCAGTGCATGCTTGTTAAACAACAACTTCCACACATTCTAGCCCCTTCCTTGTCCAAGTCAAGTAAAGTTCCCTGAGTAATGTGCGAGCTGCACCCCCAATTTACTGACAGTTTCTGTGTCCCCTAGCTCCCTTGGAGGGGATGTCAGAGGAGCTTCTGAGTGACAGGGTAGATGAGGAGGCCATCTCTAATGCCAAGCTGAAGCCATATGCTTTTGTCTAAAATAGGTACGTTCCTTTCTTGGATTCATTCTTTTTCAATTGAGTACAAATATGAAAACATGACAATGGACATTACAGATGTTAGCTACCATCTCTTCAGAGGAGAAAGGTTGGAGAGGGACTCCTAATAACAGACACCTGATACAAGAGGCAACCTCAGCTTATAAACTGTACAGTAGGGACCCTTTTCCTCAGAAATAATTTTTCCTTCTTGGATTAAGTCTTTTGTAATTGCCACCAAATGGACAGGAAAAGCTCATGTAGGTACCCTCTACACTTATTCTTGTGGTCTTTGACTTTACGGCTATTTCCCACCTGGTTTTCTGAAATCACCAAGATCTGAGCAGTACCATGTTATTTTGATTACTGTGGCTGTATAATAAGTTTTAAGATCAGGAAGTATGAGCCATATAATAGCATTCATTTTTTTCAGTATGGAATTTTACTACACAAACAATAAACCCTAAGTTAAAGCATGGAAAATAAAAAAAAGATCTGAGCAAATTCAGCATGTACCATCATAGTGTTCTCTTTTATGTAAATGCAGGTGGCCTCAAGGCCAAGCAAAAAAAGTATGTATTATGGAATCACTCAGTTATGAGGGAGAAAATCTAGATGATCTCAAATCCAGGGCATTCTGTTGGCTTTAGTCTGGAAAGCCATCCTAGTCCCTGCTCCCCAATGGAAATGAGGATCTGGGATGTGGTTAAAGAAATTGATTTTCCAGGTAAATAGCTATGACCAAGTTCTACAGTCCTTGTATCTCTGGTCCTTCTAAGTGGTATGGGATTATTTGCTTGGGGTTTTGGGGTATCCACATGTGGTGTGATTATGAATGTGTGCATGACTATGTGCATTTACCAGGTGATATTTCCAATCTACACAGGACAACTGCCAGGATCAACTGCTAGGGTCAAGGTGCAAATGATGGTGGAGCTTCCTAATGACTGAAAAGATGAGGTGGCCCCATCTAATGCTGAGATGGGGTGCCTATTCTTTGTATAAAATAGAAATATTCCCTTTTTTGTTTCTCTTTCCATTGACTTCAGATAAGGATATCCAATCATGTACATTATATATTTGATATATACAATTTTCTAGAAGAGGAAAGAGTCAGCTGGGGTCATCTTCAAACTGACCACTGATTCAAAAGGGCATCCACAAAAGGCAGCAGCAGATTATAAACTACATGGTAGAAGTCTTTGCCTCAGCAGCAATTTTTTATCCATTGATTAAGAATTTTGTATTCACAAAGCAAAATGGACTTGAGAGATGTATGCCCAAGGAAAACACATGCCTTCCATAGATGTCACTACCCTTGTTATGGGGCCTTTGATTCAACCACTGTTTCCCATTTGTTTTCTAAAGGCATGAAGAGAACAAAGTACCTGAGTAAACATTACACATCATGATCTGAACCTCAGAGTGTTTTCATTTCTGTAATCGTGCATGACTCTAAGAGCAAGCAAAAACAGCACATATTCTGGAATCACTCACTTGTTGAGGAAAAATCTGCACAAGAAAATCCGAGCATTCTTGCTGGTTTTGTCTGGAGAGTAATTCTGTTTCCATATCCTGGAAGAAACAAGGATTGGGGTATGGTTAAAGAAAGTGATTTTCCAGGTAAACAACTACAGTTCTTATAAGCATCAGTGCTCCCTTAAGGTGGCATGGATTATATGTAGATGTGGGGAGGGTCTACGTGCAAGTCTGTGAGGTGTGCTTGTGAATGTGGGGGGCAGGGGAATGGGGTGTGAGTGTGTGTCCTGGAGAGGTGCAGTGGGATGCATATCCTTGAACATACTTCTAGCCTCCACTCTTCACCCAAATCCAAAATCCCAGGATTAGGAATAAAACCTGAATTTGCTCCCATTTGAGAAAGACTGCTGTCCAGCTGCCCCACAATACTTTTGAAGGCCTGCAGGGTTTCTGGGGGACTTGTGTGAAGGGGCTACTGACTGGCTTGTTGCACACACTGTCTCTCACACTCCTGCTGGCCTGGTCTCCTGGAATGAACCAGGCCCACCACAGAGTCTCTGGACCATAGGGCTGAGGGGTCCCTACTCCTCACAGAACCCACAACTCCAGTGAGACAGGTCTGCTCTGTGCCCCAAACTTCTCATGCACCGCCCTGTGAACTTCCCTCAGGCCACACAGGTGTTTTCCTGCACTGGGTCACTTAGACATGCATAAATATTTTCTTCTTTCCCTCCCCCAGCTGTCAAAACTGTTCCAGAACAAAAGAGATTCAAAGAAAGAGGAGGAAATTTGGAGGTCAGAAGAGGGGAAGGGAAACAAGTGCATACGGAATCCACAGATTTTCTAGCTTTCTTTTTGGCACTTCAGAAAATACAGCAAAACTGAGGGGAACATTAGGGTACCTGCTATTTTACTTGAACATGCAAGTGGAAATAAGAACTAGCTGGTAAAATAGGCACAGGAAGTGAAGGATGTCCTGAGAACTTGCTCCCCAGAGGACAGAAACCCTTTCCATACAAGCCCCTAGGCGGCTTGGCCATCCATCCAATAGCCCTTTTGTTTGAAGAAGGCTGTAGGTGCCTGTAGGGTCACCATGTACAGCTTCCTCCTCCACTCATCTCTGTGCCTCTCCAGATTCCAGACCTTGTGACTGTGTTGCAGATTCTGGAATTGACAGCTACAAAGACCATGCATGACCTGAAGGTCTCAGCTTGAGCCTCAGAGGAGCTGGTGTTTGAAGAACAGAAGAAGGCATAATACCAAAGAAATGGAGATGCCTCAGTACTCAATCCCTTATACCCATTCACTAATCAGTCAATTTAGTGAAACTTTGGTTTTTAGCTTGAAAGATTTAAAGTGAGTTTTAGAAACAGGCTTTACTTTTAATGTTAGATGTTATTATATTAAACAATATTTATTTCCTACTAGTTGTTTTTAATATTTATCAAAGATTATTCTTAATAATCTTTTAATCTTTAAAGAAAAATATTTTTATTTTTCTTTAAAGCCCACCAATTTTACTAGAAAATATATTGCCATTAGTCATTCTCAGTCAGTACTCAGCGTACATATTTAATATGCAGCTTCAAAGAATTCCTTCTATGTTTAGGAAAAAACAATAATTTTTTAAATTTGTTTCTCATCTCTGCTTTGGTTCTTACTTTCAGACACTTCAGTTATTCACATATTGGCCCTTCTATATCCTCTCATTAACTTTTGAAACTTTTTCTGAACTCTTTTAAAATCTTTGTTAAATTCTCTCGAAATTTTTTTCCCTCTTTTCAACTTCTGTTTCTTATAAGGCATTATCATTCACTCTGTTTCTTCTAACTTACATTACATTTATGGAGTGATTTTCCATTTTTTTCCACATTCTTGTCTGATTTCTGCCACTTCATATTTTGAGTATTTCTTATCTGATGTTTTCTCATATCTTGCTTCATTTTCTTAATGCCTAATACTTTTTGAAAAAATACATCACAAAGTACATTGAGAGAAAGATCTTTCATTTCTTTGTAGTGCTGTTACTCTGCACTTATTGCTTTTCTGCCCTATATTACCTTTGTATGTCAATTAACATAAGTATTTTGCCTACTGGTCATTTTACATGACTTATATCCTTGAATTTGTAGGCAGTATTATGATTCAGAAGAGCTTTCCCAACCTCATAGCGCTGTCTCTCCTGTTGTTTCTGTAAAATGCTCAAAAAAATATGGCAGCTTCTTCTGGTTATTTCATCATTCTGTACTTCTCCCACTCTTAAATATGGGTCTTCATCCTCACTACCGCTATTGCACCTGTCCGTTTCTATCTTCATCCTGCATCTGATTATTGATTTTCACCCCTATAGAAAGTTCTTGTTCTGGAAGGGAACAACTGTAGTCATCTTGACAAAATCTAGTCATTGCCTTTAAATGTGCATGTATTTTCAGGATCAAGTAGCTTTAAAGGTATTTTGTTATATGTCTTAAAATGTAATTCTTTTCTGAATTAAATTTTGCTTATTAAGTATTTTATCTAACAATTATTAACTTTTAGTTTATTATTATTAGTGTTGAAATTGAAGGTAACTTCATGTCAATTCAAAGGAGGTTATTATTGATTTATGAGGTTAAAAATAAATTCCAACATAACCCCACAAAGAAAATATCTAAAAAATTTGCAGAAAAAGAAAATAGGATGGGATCAAACTGTTTCACTACAAAAGATCAACTACATCCAAAGAAGGCAGCAATGGAAGAAATGAGGGGTGAAAAGTAAAAAATGTACAAGAAATGAATTAAAAATGACTAAATGAATCCTGCCTTTTCAGTAATTGCTTCAAAAGTAAATTAAACTCACCAACAAAAACACACATATTGGCAGAATGGATTAAAAAAAAAAAAACAACTTGGAACATCTATGTTACTTTATAAAGAGATTCACATTAGGTCCAAAGAAACAAACAGTTTGAAGGTTTCAAGATGAATAAAAATATTCCATACAAAGAGTAACTAGAGGAGAGCTGGGTGGCTATACTAATATCAGAAAAAATAGCCGTGAAGTCAAAAACTACAACGAAAGAAACTGGAGGACACTATATATTAATAAAAGGGTCAATCCACCAAGAATGTATAACAATCATCAACATCTAGGCAGAGAGCCACAAAATACACTAAACAGCACTGGCAAAACTGAAAGAAGAAATAGACAGTTATATAACAATAGTTGGAGACTTCAAACAACCCTTTCAATAATGGATCAATCAAGACAGAATATTAGTAAGGAAACTGAGGATTCAAACAAAAGTATAAACAAACTACACCTAAGAGATACATATACAACACCACTCAACAGCTGTAGAATACGTATTCTTCTCAAGTGCCCATGGATCATTCTCCAGGTTAGACCATATGTTAGGGCATAAGATAATAAATTTTAAAAGATTGAAATCACACAAAGTTTTGTCTCCTACCACAATGGAATGATATTAAAATCAATAACAGAAGGAAATCTGGAATTGTACAAATAAGTGGAAAATACACAACCAATAGGATAATTTTCTGAAATGTACCTACAAGGGATATCAGAAAATTCTTAGAGACAAATGAAAAGGAAAATAAAACATACCAAAAACAAAGAGGATTGTGGGAACATGGCCAATAAAAAATCTTAGCTCTCACTAAAACAACAAGAAAAAAAGCCAGAGGCTGCATGGGTACCTGCTTTGGGACACAGCAAACCAGGACACTGCTTACCAACTCCCAGAAGAGTGAGGGTCAGAGACACAAAGAAGCCTAAACAAGTAATCATGAGTTATTAAACCTTCCAGCTGCTGGGAAGGGCTCCCCTACCCAAGCCCTGAGATATTAATCGAGGATAAAACTCCTGGTGAATTGTATCTAACTGAGAGGAGGGCAGATGTCAACCTCCATTGTAAGTGCTCTGAGTCATCTAGGAGAGTACTGGACAGATAGGGAAGCCAGGAATAATCGGTGGTTGCTTACCTCAGTGACTGGAAGGGGTACACATATCCAGCACTCAGAGTAGACAGACAAGGTGGAGACCCTAGACCCCTGCTCCAAATGGATGTGTGACTGCAGATTCCCTGTGAGGAAGAGTGGTCTGGGAGAGTGAAGAGTGATTGTTTTGCAGTGAGTTTAGCCAAGCTGGGCCCCCCTTGAATATTGGAAGGGACCCCCAACTTGACAGGGAGGGGAGATCTTCCCAGGCTGATCACACCCAGCTACCTAGGAAAAGAGAAAAATTACATCAGAGAGGAGACAGAGATAGTCAGAGATCAGCACCACCCAGCTGCCTGCAGGGGATCTAACCTGCCCAAGGGAAAATGGGCTGATAGCCTTCTGAAATGCTAATTAACCCAAGGAGGCAGAATAGCTCAGTGAGAGAATTCCTGCCTATCACATATAAGGTCCCTGGTTCAATTTCTGACTATTCCTTGAGAAGAGATCCACCAGGTTATCAGGGATCCAGCTGAAACTTTATGACAGAGAACATACAGACATTTTCTTTGTATTAGTTTTAATTGGATCTCTTATTTTTTTTTAAAGTTCATTTTCTTTTATTTCCCTTACTTTACTCACTACAACCCAGTTCAAAACCTGCAGAGGGCTAGCTGCATGGTGAGAGTGATTGAGGAACACCAACAGCCTGAGAAGATCCTTAGGGGTCTAAGAAAGAAGGCTGTTTCTCCATGTTTATTTATTTTTTCTTCTTTCTCCTTTTTTAAAAAAACGAGTTGCTGCTGTCTTGTTTCTTGCTTGTTTTGTATTCCATAGCTGTTTTTTCATTCCACCTTTTTTATTTGATCTCCAATTTTTCTTTTATGTATTTATCCTCCTCTCCCTTTTTCTCTGTAATACTCTTTTTTACTTTTTTCTCTCTCTCTGTTTTCTTTTCCCCTCTTCTCACCATTCCAGCATTTTAATTCATTCTATATATTTGTATCTCCATTCTGTTTCTTGTTTCATTGTTTCAATTCCACTTTCCTAATCTTATTCCTCTGTTTCTTGCTCATGCTAATTTTTCAATTTCCTAGGTCTTGTACATTTGCTCTCCTGCCTTTTACTAGTACCATTACTATTATTCTTTTTGTCTTCCTATCTCTTTCCTTTTATCTGGTCCCAATTTTTTTTCTTTCAAAGGAACATAAGCAGATCTCTCTCACAAAAAAACAGTTGAGTGGGGACAAGATCCTGCCCGAGTGAGCAGTTTGGGGAACCCACAGGGTAGGAGGCCTCAGGGCATCGATCTGGAGGGAGCCAGACAAAGAAATAACTTCCTCAAGGTGTTCCTGGCTTGATTCTTGGTTACTGTGTTTCCTCTTCCTTGATTTCTCCTTTTCTGTGTATATTGATTTTATATACCAAGGCTATCTCTTTTCCTTTCTTCATCAGTCTATCTTCTGCCTTCTGTTGTTGTTCTTACATTCCACCTATCTTTGTTTAGTCCCTAATTTTTATGGTTTTTATTTCTATCTCATCTATACTGTTCTCTTTCTTTTATGAACTTTTTTCTTTTTGTCTTTTCTCTTTCCCTCTCTCCACACCATACTTTTAATTCAGTCTATATATTTTTCTCTATTTGGTTTCCCATTTCATTGTTTGTACCCCACTTTTCTATTCCTATTACTCTACACTGCTTACATGAGTTAAATACTCATTTTCCAAGGACTTAAATGGTTCCTCTTCTAACAATTACTATCATTATTACTATTATCCTTTTACTTTACTTACCTCTTTCACTTTCACTGGCCCTAATTTTTTCCTCCAAGGGAACATAGACAACAGCAATGAAATAGAGTAAGAAAAAGAATGTGTCAAAAAGAAAACTTACACAACAGCAGCAATTA
>JAQZBX010079271.1:0-13996 GCA_029593785.1 Cabassous unicinctus | reverse complement strand
TTTCTCAAGGTTTGCTTTCTCTTCCTCCATTCCACTTATCACAATTTATAAATACAGGTCAATTTTGTAGTTTGATGGTTTACTGTCTGTCTTCATAAAATTGTAAGCCTCATGGGGGCAGGGATCTATTTGGGTTAATCACATTGCATTCCAACCATCTAGCAAATTGCTGGGCTCGTATGTTCAATAAATAAATGAATGCATAATTATTATAATTTAAAATGCATTTTACACCTTATCACAGTTGGTGGCATCTGCCAATAACTAAAAATCATGAAATACGAGGGAAAACCATGCAAATAAAACAAAAGGAAAAAACCTAAGAACACTATCAGGAAGATATATGATCTAAATATTTAAGGAATTTCAATGACCTAAATTCTATTGCAAGAACATGTCAGAAATGTAAAATGCAGAAACATTGTATTTCATTTTAGCGTAAAAACTAGAATGAAAGGTTGATACAGTTTCATCCTTCAGGAAGTTTAAAATTTATTGATTTTGTCAATTGAGATATACAGACACACATGATTGGAATTCAAGAAACTTGCAATGATTATTCTGAAACAATGCCCAAATAATATACGGGGCATGTGGGATAATTTTTTTAATTGGCTTTTTCTAAATCTTTATATGAGAAACAAACTTTGTTTAGCAGAGATGAAACAGTATTGGTATTACGAAGATGATTGGAGGAAACAAGGGCTAAAGTAGTAAAAAATACGTTATAGCTTAGCAGAAAAAAAATCTTTAGCAGAAGATAGCAGAAATTGAGTACAGGTCAGTGAAGTGAATCCTAATTTATAGATTCGATCAGAAGTTTTAACCTAAAGTCCATCCACTGTGTCCTATTTCCTGAAATTTTATGAAAAAAGTTTTTGTTTATTTACATACATGCATTTCTCTTGGAAGGAAATTTTCCCCTGAGGTTTATGACCTAAGAAAAGGTCAACCACAACAAAACCTCACTATATCCTGAGATTTAATTACCTTAGTTTTTTAAGGTTTTAGGTATGCTCATTTTATCTAGTCTGAAACATCATCTACTTCCATTTATTGATATTCTTTCTCTCCTTTATCCAAACTTGCAAAAAACTCATTTTATTATTGTCTAGGAAACCATAATTCTGTTTTTTGTTGCTGTTTTTATACCCAAACTCTCTAAAGATTCTGACTGTTCAATCTGGAGCTATGAAAGGTTGGAAGGGATCTACTGATCAATGTTTATAAAATCATACAGAAAATATGAAGAGTGAATATAGAACTACATGCTAAATTCTTAAGTACCAATATTACGAGTACCTATTACAGCTTTTTTTTTTTTCTATTGTGGGTAAAAATCAAATTTTTCACAATACATACCAATCCTATTACAGCTTGATAGAGGTAAATTAGTTGAAGTAAAAAGAATTTCTATTTCTTTGTACTTCAATGCAGGTAATATATCTATGGTCTCATTATACAAAAGTATCTCTACAGGATTAAAGTATATATAGATTCAAAGAGGTTTGGCGGTGATTATGAAAAACTATGATACTAGAGAGCATGAGAGGTAATAAAAATATATGATGCATATCTAATGTATGACTAGCACTGTTCTAGGCATAAGTTTTCAATAAGCCACACATTAGTGATTGAAACAGAATAGTGCAGTGTTTCAGATATCAGACTCTATGATCAAATGGATCTTGGTTTGAACCTTGGCTCTGCCACTATATACTCCAGAAAATGTATTTAACCTTAGCTTCAGATTACTGGGAGGACTAAACATGAAAACGTAAGAAATGCTCAATAAATGTTACCTACAATTATTAGATTTTAAAATAATATTATGCATTATAGTTATATCTATACATATTATATATTTTTTATATTTACTTACATACAAAATCAGTATACAGATCAATTCTCTGACTTAAAGTCCTATTTTTCTCATAATTAAGACTCAAAAGGCTGATACTTGGTCTCTTCTATGAGGCAACATAATATGCTTATTGAATAATATCATGTGTATTAGACAAAGAAACACCAGCTATTAATTGATACAGGATCACTCCTGCTCTTTTTACAGCTCTTTCTACAACGACCTTTTGGTTGTTAATTCTGTTTTACCAACTACATGGTATGGACCCTCTTTGATCTAATTGGAAACTAAATGAAAATAGCTAACATCCTTTTCCATGGTTAAAATTATTCCCTTCCTATTTGTTAATTAGAAAAGAGCCAAATTAGTTGCATAGAAATCTGGTAAGCAAATCAGGATATTGCTATGGAGGTAACATTGAAAAGTCCTATTTCAGAGCTACATATTCTCTCTTAGTGTTATCCAATGTCATCTAATATGTACAATGGTCTCTGAGGGAACTTACGATAATTACAAGAATAATTCTCAGTGCATAGTAAGTAAATAAGCTAATTGAGTAATCAAGGATGAGAGTAGGGTGGAGGAACTACTAGTTTCAGCTGGAAATTTCTGGTCAAGCTGCTTCTTCACAGTTTCATCTTTCATAATTTAGTTCAGTTCTTTTCCTGTTCTTAATTCCTGATGCCTAAATGTTATTGATTACCTGATCTTCACCCATTCCACATGCATTTTTTGAGTACCTAGTATATGTTAACACCAGGATAATAAGGAATTATTATTAATGCTGATAATAATAATAGCAATAATAATAACAATAGTCACAATATAAATTGCACTTAATGAGCACTGAATATTTGCTAAGAAAATGTAGAAAATCACTCAATCCTCCTACAAAGTAATTTATCAAAGTAATTTTTATGACCAGGAAAATAGTCCATGGAATATAAGAAAAGATAACTGTTTTATAGAAGGAATAGTTTATTGGGGGCGTTTAAAATAAACAGATCCACAATAAACTTGGGTTTGAAAATGATAGTTAAATCAATAGATTATAAAGGTAAGGGCAATGATAGGGTTCAGCAAAGGCAAACAGAGGTGAGTAGAGTAGAGGGATAAGAAAGAAGTTACGATTGGTGTTACTAGAAAACATGGCATGAGATGTGGAGTAGCAAGCAAAAAACAATGTGGGAGAGGTAACCAAAAGTTCAGTAACACAGGGCCATGTAAGCCCTGTTCGGGGGTTTGAATTTCATCTCCGTAGTTAGCTGTGACTTAAGAAGGTAATAGTTTTAGATAACTCATACTTAAACATCTCTTTGATAGCAGTGAGGAAAATGGATTTGATGGAGTCAGTACTGGAAATAAGGGAAATATTAGGAGACTGTTGAAGTCATCCAGGTAAGAAAGAATAATGCGCTAAAATACGACATGGTACTAGGGATGAGGAAGATGGAAAAATTTGAGAAATAATTCTGATGGCTGCTTCTGCACGGTGCAGTGGCTGCTTTGTTCCTGACATCAGACTTACTCCTTAACTCCAAAATCCCCCTCCCCTTAATCAATTTGATCTTGAGCTTAGGGGGTAAATATCTGTGCCCTCAGTGAGCAGATGTATTAAAACCACAACTTTATTTCAACTAAAAAATATATATATACATATACATGCATATATATAAATACATGTATATAAATATATATATATTAGAATACCAGTAAGTTTTAGTCCATAGTTCGTTTCTATATATAGTTTGTTTCTGTAATATTTATAAAGATTTCAAGAAGTGAATCTGCCTTACAGTAAGTAAATAGTAAATGTATTAGTTTTGCTAGGCTGAGATCACAAACAGGTTTTGGCTTATACAACAAAAATTTATTGGCTCATGGTTTCAGAGGCTAGGAGGCCTGCTTCCTCCTGTGGTCAGTAGTGTTCTGACTGGCTGGCAATCCTTGGGTTCCTTGGCTTTCCCATCATATGACAATGTCCTCTCTTTCTCGTTCAGGTTCCCACTGACCTACTGCTTCTGGCTCTTCCCTGTGCTTTCTAACTCTCTCTCTGAATTTCTTCTGCTTATAAAGGATTCCAGTAATCTAGATTAAGGCACAACCTCATTCATTTGGACCATGTCTTAACTAAAATATCATCTTCAAGAGATACCATTTACAATGGTTTCACATCCACAGGAATGCAGATCAAGGGGTCTAAACCATGTAAATAAGAACTCATAAATTTAAAAAAAATTTTAAATGCAAAAAAGACATTTAAAGATAAAGATAAAGGTAAAGATGAATGAATCTAAATAAAGAATACCAAAGGAATTGATTTACTTTATTTTATTTTTTATTTTTAAAGATACTTAGATTACATAAATGTTACACCAAAAATATAGGGATTCCCATATGCCCCACTCCCCACACCTTCCACAACCTTCCACATAAACAACATCCTTCATTAGTGTGGCACATTCATTGCAATTGATAAACGCATCTTAGGGCATTGCCACTGAGCATGGACCATAGTTCACATTGTAGTCTATACTCTCTCCCACACACTTCTGCATGTTATGGGATGATATAAAATGGCCTATTATCTGTCATTGCAATGTCATTCAGGATGATTCCCAAGTCCCAAAAAAGCCCCTGTATCACAACTGTTTTTCACTCTCCCTGCCCCCAGAGCCTCCACATAAATGTTGCAATATGTCTATAGTAGAATACCAGTAAGTCCACTCTAGTCCACAGTTCATTCCCCAATCCTGAGGATTCTGGGATGGTGATATCCACTCCACCACAAGTTGAGAGGGGGCTTCAATCCCATACAGCCGATGGATGGAACTCTCTTGCTTGCAGTTGCAGGCTCTCTTGTTTCCCTGGTATGGTGGTTGTCAATCCTCATCTCCTTCTTAGTTGTTCTGGGTGAATCCAATGAACTGGAGAGTAGATACAGCAACTTCGCTAAGGCTCCAGGCCCAGCTGGCACATGAACAGCCCAAAGATTCCAGTCTCTTGGATGTACATCTATGAACTCTAGCACCAAGTGTAGATTTAAATAGAAGGGACAGATGAGCCATGTGTAGGAAAGCCATAATTGAGTCCAACTCTGTCACTCTCAGGAGCACAAAATTCAAACTAGCGCCACTGGCAAGGCACCAAACTCCGGAGCTATCTACCCTGATCATAGGACCTGGGTGTCTCCAGGGCCCTCAGGAGCCCCACTATTTGGGGTAGTATCCACTTTGGCAGTCTATGAGATCCTGCTGAGATGTGCATAAGCGTTACCTCTGGGATGACGTCCTGACTCACTTTGAAATCTCTTAGTCATATAAGCTCATTTGTCTTTACCTTTTCCCCTTTTATTCAAGGTCTTTTTCCAGTTGCATTGCTAGTTCTTGCTTGATAGTAATCCCTCAGTGCCAGGAGGCTCATCACCGGGAGTCATGTCCCATGCTGGGGGGAAGGTAATACATTTATATGCTGAGTTTGGCTTAGAGAGAGGCCACATTTGAGCAACAAGGAGGCTCTCAGGAGGGAACTCTTAGGCACCCCACAACACTAGGCTGTTTCGATTTCAAGAGCAAAGGTTCATAAGCTTAGTCATCAATATCAAGGGCCCATCAATGGATCATCCTTCTTCACCAGTCACTGCCCCTGCACTTGGGAGACTGTTGCTGCTCCATTAGAGAATATGGCAGAGCTCCCCAGGATGGGAATTCAATATTCTCTTGGTTATTGTGTGAGTCCATTCACCATGGTTAGTAGCTATGTTTCACTATTTGTATATAGTTGTAACAAAGGTACCAGCCACATATAAAAAGGTATTAATACGGAAAGGGGGAAAAGGTGAGAATTTGGGTATATGGGATTTCCCTGTGTTCTGTATGTGACTCTACTGTGACCTAAAATTTCTTTGAAAATAAAATGAAAAAAAGTAAGACACTGGGAAATAAATGGAAGAAAATGTCACTGTACATACAGGACACAATATATTACAGTAATGAAAGGCAAAATGTCAAAAAAAATTTTTATTTTTTAATATCCCAATCTTTTATTTTTTGTTTTTTAAAATTTTCATGTATTTTATTTCTTATATTTAAACCTATCATTATTATTTTATTTCCTTTTAATTGTATTTGGCTATTTTATTGGCTTCATTTTTGAAGAAGCTTTGGCTCACAGAAGGGTTACAACTGGGGCAGGGGAGTATCATTGGTGTAGGGTGTCAGTGATGGGGGATACATGGGAGGAAGTTCACCTGGGCATACATATAAGGTATATAAATATGTTCAAATGTTCATGGGTTATTGTCACAGTGGGTGGAGACTTACACAATAACCGAGGGAACTGATTTTTTAATACTAAAATTGGGCATATTCCCAAAATTTGGAAATAAGATATCTCAAGATTTTCTTTTCTGGCAATAGAGGTAAAAAGGGCAATGGATCATTAGATTATTATGCCTTGGAAGGGTTACTGATAAATTAGAGACACAAATGAATAGCTATGTGCCACTCACCTTATTTAACTATTTCAAGTTGTAAAACATAAATGTGATGAGACGAGCAACCCCCAGGAAAAAGAGTAGCATCCTTAACATATACATTGTACAAGTTATAAATGACTGTTGTTATTGAATAATAGAAATGTTAAAAAAAGATAACAGAAGTGTCATGTGATGTTGAATAGAATTAAAATGTGGCCCATATGTAATTTTACATGTCCTAGCTGTCACATTAAAAGAAGTGAAAAACAGAAAAGTGAAATTTAATTTTAATTACATATTTTATATAACAGTAAATCCAAACTATTATTTGAATATGTAAACCATTCAATATTATTGATTAGATAATTTGTGCTATTTTTTTCTATGAAGTCTAAGCGTGCATTTTATACTTACAGCTCATCTCATTTTGGACTAGCCATATTTTAAATGCTCAGTAGCCTTGTGTGACTAGTGGTTATTATATTAGAGAGCATGGCTCTAGAATATAGGATATTTACACTTTTTTTAAGAGGAAGGTAAGCTTTTTTTAGACAAAGGGATCAGGGATCGGTATACTATTATTTTAGCCACACATTTATAAATACCTAATTATCGTATCAAGTCAGTTAATAAGTAATGATTACACTTTTAACATGTTTAGAGCCCTGTGCCAAGGGGACACTCAGATAAACTAGAAAGGTTCCTATATACATGATGATTATGGATCAATAGGAAGATATCTCCCACCTATCCATCCACCCATCCATCCATCCATCCTTCATTCAATTTACAAGTATGAAACATATGTTGCTCACTGTTAGTCTCTAGAGCTAAAATAGCATATAACAAAATAATTACCATAAAGCATAATAAATACTAAGAAAGATCATTGTGCAAGCTACTAAGTGCCATGAGAAGGCAGAACTAAAACTTTGAGGTGAGACTTCAAGAAAATAACCCAAGGGCAAAGATATGGGCCACAAAATAATATGGTTTATCTGAGACTATCCATAGTTTCACATGGTTGGAGAATGTAGTACACAGGGAAAGAGAAGAAAAGGAAGCTAGAAAAACTATAAAAGGCTGTTGAGCCTTGTTCTGGATGTTTTACTATCTTGTGGACATTGGGAAATTTAAAAGACAATCATCTTAGTGAATTAGAAATTTAACTCTGGCAACTCTGGAAGACGGATTACACTTAGATCAAAATTAAGGAAAGGCGAATGGTTAGAATATTACTATTGAGAGACTTAAAAGAGAAATATGCTAAAGTCCTCTTGTAGTCTAGGAGCTTTTGAAATGGAAAGAAGAAATCCAGTTCAGGAATTCAGTTATCTTGCCTAGAAATTGTAGTATTAATTAATTAATCAATGAATATTTATTGTTTGCCTACAATGTGTAAAGCACTCTTCCAGATGGGAATACAGTAATAATAAGACTGACAAGACCTTATATTTTGTGGAACAAATTTGGATTAAATCAGAATACAAAAAAAAGATAGTGCTTAAAATTCAGTGAAAACAGGGAGTGGATGTGGCTCAAGCAGTTAGGTGTCCGCCTCCCACATGGTGCCTCCTAAAAAAGACAAACAATGAGCAGACAATGAGCAAAAACAAATGAGCAGAGAGTAGATGTGACTCAAACAGTTGAGTGCCTGCCTCCCACATGGGAGGCCCCAAGTTCAGTTCCCAGTGCCCCCTAATGAAAAAACAAACAGATAACGAGCAGACAAGGAGCAAAATACAACAAGCAGATAATGAGCACAAACAACGAGCAAAAACAACGAGCAAAGAGATGAGGGAGCCATCTTGGGGAGGGGGGCGGAAATTCAATGAAACAACCAAATAAATAATGCATTGAGGGAGGGAATGGAATGTTGGCACTATAATTAGGAAGATTATAGAGAAGGGCTATCTGAGAAGGTTGTTATTTGAACCCACATTTGATTAATGAGGAGTCAGTAATGGACAGACCTAGTGGTTAAAATGTCTCAGAGTAGATCAAAGGGTAATGGTCCAGAGAGAATAAGCTTTAATGTCCAAAGGACAGAACTGTATGTCTGAATAAAAATGTGCTTGTGGGAGTGTGATTCTAGAAGTATGGTCAAAGAGGTGGGCAGAATCCATATTATCAATGTTTGATTAGATAAGGATTTTGCATTTTATTTAAATGCAATCAGAATCCTTAAGCGAGTTTTACTGGGTAGTGACAGTATCAGTCTTAGCTTTATGAAGTTCCCACCTGCTACCCCATGAATAATGAACTATAGGTAGGCAACAGTGGAAACACAGACAATGGCAGAGATTTGTTCTAAGGTAACAGCTGAGGAGATGGAGAGAAGTCAATCGATCCTGGGTATATTATGGAGCTAGGTAAACAAGTCTTTCATGTAGATGAAATTGAATGTGGGGTATACATGAAAGAAAGTGTCAAGAAAGACTCCTGCAGTTTTCTACAAAGCTTTGGGTGGAAAGTGCTGTCATTTACCTATGTGGGGAAGAGTGAAGGAGAAGCAGGGAGGGATTCTCTGGGAATCAGGAATTGGGGAGCTCCTCCAAGCTTCTGGTGTGAATGGCTTTGAAAGGACTTACTAGAGTAGGAGGAGGTTTTGTGATAAAAGGAAAATTATCATTTAAAAAAAGGCACAGAGAACATGACATGAGATAGTTCATAGAAAAGACAAGTCTGTTAAAACTGGGGGTGCCAATCCTGATAGCTTGAAAGTAAGGACTTTAACTTTAATAAATTGAGAGCTTCCTATTAGTGAATATTAGTAAGTTATTAATCATCCAGTTCTTTAACATGAATACATAATTGGAAGTGAACAAAGAGAATATGAAAAATTCACATTTATTCTCACATCATTTTCTGTCAGGGCTGCTCAAGGCAGAAAAAGTTGTGACTGGTTGTGAGTACTCATAATGAATTTAATTATTTTGTATCTCTCCCAAATTGGATAAATATAAGTTTTTAATTCTGGGACATTTTTGGTTGGGCACCACTTATTTACCCCTAAGAACAAAAGTAAAGATTGAAAAATGTAAAAGAAATGTATATTTGCACTAGCTGGTTGGTATATAAAATCTAGATCAAAGG
Organism: Cabassous unicinctus; assembly: GCA_029593785.1. Taxonomy (NCBI): domain Eukaryota; kingdom Metazoa; phylum Chordata; class Mammalia; order Cingulata; family Chlamyphoridae; genus Cabassous; species Cabassous unicinctus. Next base: position 4,559 of record JAQZBX010079271.1, on the reverse strand, counting down.
CTTCCAGACCCCATTTTAGAGACTAACTGAACTGGAATCTCCTGAAAAGCATATTATTTTAAAATTTTTCTAGACCAACCTAAGACCTACTGTAGCAAAGTATCCATTGTTAGGCTCAGGATTCAGTATTTTTATCAATTTCCCAGGATGAATCTCTTACATGGTTTGGTTGAAACCACTGAAGGTGGTATGTGGTGATGTGAGATTATTGATATATGTACTGACATGCTGAGGAATGTGGCCTCAGTCTATTTGGAATATCAAAAGAGACTAGACCTAAAACAGTAACGGACATTCTTAAAATTTTTGATAGAATGCCAAGATGGTGAAAGATGGACAAAACTGTGAAGAGATTAGGTAGGCAATGTTTCAGTCTATATAATCTAAGTAGTGAAAGCTTAGATTTTGATATTGGCCATCGGGTAGCCAGTAAAATCTAAATTTCCTTCAGACTAATAATCTATCTTTTTCCTAAATGATTTTAAACTACCCTGAGCTTCATGAACCATGGTTGAGGACAGAGGAATCTGATAGCCATTAACCTAATCTGTAAAGGTTTCGCTTGAAATGTCTATGTAGAATGAAAATGCCACCTCCATTCATGTTTATCTTAATCCAAAACATAGAATTGTGTTCTCAAGGAGATTAAGATAAGTAGTATTCTGTGAAGAACAGACATTTAAGTAGGGTACATGTAGTAAGTAAATAAGGAAAGTAATATCTTTCAAAGTCTGGCTCAAATATTACCTTTCTGGAGTTTATCTGACTGCCTTTGATCCAGCCCCTTCCCATGAAAAGCAAAGTTTTTATTTTCTCCAAGATAGATGTCCCATTAACCATTATGCTTGGATTATTCCTTTGTAATATGGTTATCTGTCTTTCCTGTTAGACAGAAAGCAAACCTCTCCTGTAGCCATGCACACAGTAGGGGTTTTGTGAAATTATCTTGGATTGGATTAAATCTCGGGTTAGTAGTATAAGCAGTATAAATGTCAGAAGGTAAAATTAATCAATGCAGCTTAGTTGTGAAAATGTGACTCTCAAGAGACAAACTGCAAATAGCAATAATAAAGTTAGGCGACACTCTCAGAGTCTTTGAGATGCCAAGGACCAATCACAGACAGCACCAGTATCTCTCAATAAGAGTCACTCTAACGAACAAGAACTTAGGTGAATGGAAACACTAGAAACAAATCAATCTTTCTGGACATATGTGTTAACTAGATGTCAGTTCTGTAAAGGAAAAATATTCTCAAATACACATGCTCATGGCAAAAACATCTAGAATTGACTCTTATCATTATCAAAACAGAAATAAAGAAAAAGGAATTCTGTGAAAGCAGCAGATAACCAAGAATGCTTATATTAGCCAAAGGGGTACTGATGCAAAGTACTACAAATCTGTTGGCTTTTTGGGATAAAAGCTTATCGTTACAAGGCCCTAAAGAGTCCACCTAAAGGCTGCTTTCTCACCAAAGTCAGTTGTCATGTGTTGAAGCAAGATGGCGCACAATCTCTGCCTGGTCTCTCCTTCCTCCTTCCTCTTTCCTCTTAAGGCTCAGAGGGCCCACCTTCTTCTGATCTCAGCTGTAGGCTGGCATAGGGCATGTCTCTCAGGGCTTCCTATGTCAATCTGGCAGAGGGCTCATTTCTTTCCAGGCTTTAGCTATTTGAGCCTTCTTTCTGTCATATGGCAAGACTGAAATGACCAAGTTCTGTGCTCTTCTGTGTATCTTCTGTGTCTATGGAGCTCTCTCTCCTCCCATGTGTCTTCCTGAGTGAGCGTCCATTTATATCAGCCCACCAAGGGGGTGAGGACTTAACCCTGAGTCATGCCCTACTGATATGGTGAAATCAAAGCCTAATCTTAACATAATTTAATCAAAGACATCTCTGCTGAATCTAATGCAATCAAAAGGTATCATACCCAGAGGAAGAGACCAGTTTACAAACATAATCTTTTTTCTTTGGGGGGATTCATAAGTAATACCAAACTGTCACAATGCTTTTTTATAAAAATTTTTTTAAAAATACAAAGAACTTTGTCTAAAGAATAATATTTTATTTTCTATAATTTTGATTGTCTGTGTAAGTTTAAGTTGCAAAATTATCTAAGCCCATTTGGAATAGTTATCTAAAGTGCCCAATCCCATGCCATTCTACACAAAGTTAGAGGGCTGTCAGAAACATGTCTGCCATCACTATAAAGGTCTTCTTCTCATGGCTGCTAATAGGTATCAGGCAGTCTTCAATGCCATGCTTTGCAAAGCAAGGTACTGACACACTGGTCTCAGAGCTTCCTCCCTAAATTGAATTTCTGTCAAGAAAGCTGCAGCAACAAATCAAACAAAGCTTCTATGACATGCCAGGAGTTCAAAGTGCACCTAGAGAGAATTATTCTCCCACACTATCATGAATATATATTCATGCAAAACTTTCTACTGTCTTTATTAACTACCAACAGTATAATTTCATCACTGTGAAGTCACTCAAATTACATTATTAATAGCTGTGACAACTTTTTGTAGGCTAGCCATGATTCCTTGAGTTAGCCAGCTAAACTTATTTACACATACACTACCCAATCTGACTACACACCCATAAACATTTAAAGAGACTTCAAAAATAGGAAATGAAAATATTCTAGTAAGTCTTCCTTAAAGTTCATTTGGTTGTTGTAAAATTGGACTGCATTTTCTTAGAAAAAAATTACATAGGAAGTTAAATGTTCTAGAATAGCTCTGAAGCCTCTTTAGCACACCATATAGCTAAAAAGATGAATAGCATCAACATGTAAATTAGCCAAATTTCATAGCATAGTCTCTAGGGAAAATGCATTTAAAAGCAGTGGATTGACATTTCTTGCCTCCCTCCTGTCATACCCTCACCAGTTCACACATTCATATCTTTAGCAGGATCTTTCCCTTCATTACCACCCCCCAACCCTATGATTAAAACAGCAAGAGCTTTTGATTGTGTATAAAGACGTTAAGAAAAACTATATATCATGCATAAGTTAAATAATATTTAAGGAAACGGCTTCAATATGCAAGAACAACATCTAATTGTCTGCTCACTGTACCACATACCCCTATGATTACTAAAATAAAAATCCATTAGAGATAACAATTTGCGGAATTTTTAAAATTTGTTTCTTTAAGGGTTAATTCTCCCCCATCCCCACCAAAACAAGACTTGTTAGTGGAAGTAATTTTATTTATGTTGAAGACATGATTTTTGAGCAGTCCAAATGTAATATGACCACTCTTCGTATCTCTGGGATTCTTGCTCTGTAATTATAAGATCAAGGACATAATGCATATCTGAATTATTTACCATGCTTTAAATCCAAACCTTTATTATTACAAGTCTTAGAAATTTCAAGACAGAGTTCAGATAAAACATTTCTTACCCTAGGGTCAAAAATTCTGTCTCTGGTATCCATATACCTTCCAAAATTAGACTTGAAACATTTGCAGAATCCCTGCACTCTAATATTATTAAAATCTCTACTTTTACTACCCTAATCACATTTTATAAGAAAATTATATGACTGGTTATTTTTACAGTAATAAGAAAACAAACATGCATAAGCAAAAATTACTCCATTCAGACATATCTTGTTTTGTTTGCACTGTTAAACAACTGTAAACGCTCATACTAACTACTTTATTTTAGAAGTAAACTGCATAAAAATAAGAAGTTAATGAAACAATTTAGGTAAGTATTGCAAAGAAGGAAAAGTTACTAAGTTTAGCTTCCTAAGTTTAATACACTCATTCTGTACATGTGTTGAGGACAAAGAAAGCATGATTCAGTGAAAAACTCTAAAATCAAGATTGGATTCAATTTCAAATAATATGAAATCTTGCAGTTTATTTTATTCTACTTCTTAGATTAAAAGCACTTCCCCTTCTTGCATTCCATTTTTTCACAGAACTACTGTAATAAGTACACTATTCTTTTAATAATAAATACTAAAATTTAGATATAACACAAATCTAAGAGAAACATTAATGGCAGAATAGAATCAGCTTTATGTACCTAATAGGATGAAAACTTTTTCAGCAAATGATACATGCAAATGGTTTTAAAAATACCGAAGAGCTTCTAATTAAAAGCCACAATCTGCTCAACTTCCTCATCCTGAATCCAGCTCCTCAGATGCAAACTATTACTATTATTTTTAATTTGGGATATTACACATCAACCATTGAAATTCTGCTGTCCTAGAATAAGATTTAGTTCATTAATAGCACACTCCTCTTACCAATATAATTATAATACCATTACCATTTACTCTATTACTTGTATTTTTATACTTTTAAATACTATTCCTAAATCTCTATTTCTTGTTACATCAGATAGTGTATCTTGATTTCCTACTTTGTGAAACATGCATTTCAACACCTCTCTTCCATCCTCTAATTTGTAACTGTCATTTTACATTTTATTTTGTCATTTATATTCTGTTCTGTAATCTCAGCTGGGAAAGCTTTTCGCTCAGAAATATCCCTTAGAGCTCCATGGCTCACTCCCCTTTTTTTTTTTTTTTTTTT
>JAQZBX010079270.1:0-14007 GCA_029593785.1 Cabassous unicinctus | reverse complement strand
AGAGATGACACAGGGGTAGCTCATTCCACCTCATGAGTGCCCAGTGCATGGTGTGAAAGCAGGTGGCCATGCTGAGTGTAGATTTAAATGCATAAAAGGTCCCATGTTAGGGCAGATCTCATTATGCAAATATGCTACTGGTCTTAGCAGTGACCAGGAGCCATTCATATGCTAATTATTATAATACTAGGTGTGTGCTGATTGGTTCTTTCACCACAAACTGGAAGAACTCAAAGTTTTTGCCATACTACTGTGGTTCATAGTGCCATCTTCAGAGTTAAACCAGACCATAAGTTCATGAGATCAGTGTTGATATGTTGATGTTGGGTAAAATCCTTATGACATCAGCATTAACCATGGGTGTAGAGCCATGTATAAGCCATCTGAATGCCATTCATCCATCACTTCATTCATTCCACCAATGTATTGACCTGACCCAGATGAGACCTGGGTGTCCTTGGCCCTACAGTCTAAAGGGAGAAATAAGTGCACCAAGTACATGTGTAGAGGATGTTGTGTGTGGCTTAAACTTGCTTTTTACTAATTTAGGAAATAAAAACTAGTTCAAAAACTATAGGAAGTTTGGCAGGCACTACCCATGTCTCTCTTATCTATACTGTCAGGGCTAAAAACTCTTTTTTGTTTAAAAAAAATTTTTTTTTAAAGAAACTTTAGATTACATGAATGTTACATCAAAAAACATAGGGGATTCTCATATGCCGCTCCCCCTCCCCCTCCCACACTTTCCCACATTAACATCTTTCATTTGTGTGGTATATTTGTTACAATTGATGAACACATATTGAAGCAAAGCTACATTATAGTTTACACATTGACCCACACAATTTTATAGGTTTTGACAAAATGTATAATGGACTGTAACTGTTATTGCAATGTCATGCAGGACAATTCCAATGTCCCAAAAGTGCCTACATGTTATACCTCTTCTTCCCTCTCCCTCCCCTCAGAACCTCTTGTGGCCACTGCCTTTATCAGAACAATGATACATGTTCTTCCAGTGCTAGAATAAAGATAATTTTATAATAGAATAATAATAAGTCTACTTTAGTACATTGTTCATTCTCCAATCTTGAGATTTGGAGATGGTGATGTTGACTCTGTTTCTGATTAAGAGGGGGCTTAGATCCCATGGGACAGATGAATGGAACTGTCTTGCTTGTAGTTGTAGATACTCTCTGTTTATTTGTGATGGGTATTGTCCATCATCATCATTTTGATAGTTGTCCTGGGTGAATCCAATGAGCTGGAGGGTAGGTGTTGCAAGTCTGCTGAGATTCAGGGCTCAACTGGCATATGAACAGACAGAAGATTTAAGTCTTTGGGACATATAATTAACTAGTATAGGGAGTGGAGGTGGCTTAAGCAGTTGATCACCTACTTCCCATATGGGAGGTCCCAGGTTTGTTTCCCGGTGCCTCCTAAAACAAAGACAAACAACAAGCAAACAAATGTAAAAACCAATCTGGGAGCCAATGTGGCTCAGTGGTTGAGTGCCAACTTCCCACTTATGAGGTACTGGGTTCAATCCCTGGCCCTGGTACCTTAAAAATAAATAAATAAATAAATAAAAGCACAGTGCTAATTTTAGTTTCAAATAAAAGGGGCAGAAGAGCCATGTGTAGGGAAAAATTAAATGAGTCTAACTCTGATACATTGGGGAGCATATATTCCAAAGTAAGACCCACTGATGGGGTGTCAAATCCCTGAGATTGTCGGCCCTGCTTATAGTGTGTAGATATCTCTAGAGCCCTGCTGTTTGAGGCACTGTTTATTGTGGCAGTCAATGAGATCTTGCTGAGACGTGCATAAGCATAACCTCTGGAATGACCTTCTCACTCACTTTGAAATCTCTTAGCCATACAAACTCATTTGTATTTAATATTTCCCCCTTTTGGTCAAGGTTTTTTCCAGATGCATCACTAGTCAGCACTTGGTAATAATCCCCCGGTGCCAGGGAGGCTCATCCCCGGGAGTAATGTCCCACACTGGAGGGAAGGTAGTGTGCTTATATGCTGAGTTTGGCTTAGAGAAAGGCCACGTTTGAGCAACAAAGAGGCTTTTAGGAGGTATCTCTTAGGCAATATATAATACTAGTCTAAGTTTCAATTTAACAAGAAAAGGTTCATGAGTACCATCACCAATATAGGCTTGGCATAATGGTCTGTCCTCCTTCTCTAGGCACTGCCCATGTACTCTGGGGATTCTTGCCACTCTATTACAGAATGTAGCAGGACTCCCCCGGATAGGAATTCAATATACTTTTGGTAATTGTGTGCATCTCCACCTACTGAGACAACACCCTATGAGCACTTGAACATATTCATCTGCCTTAGAGGCATGCCCCAGGTACTCCTCTCCCCACACATCCCCCCATCACTGACACCCTGTACCACTGATCCTCCCCTGCCACAGTTGTGACTCTTCTGTGATCCAAAACCTCCCCAAAAACAAAACCAAAAAATTAATCAAATAAAATTAGTAAGAAAATAAAATAATAATAAAAAATAAATACAAAAATAAAATTTTTATTCTTTGTCTTTCAAAACAATTCCCTCCATATGTTCCCCCTGTGTCTTATTTTTTCACTTTATCTTCAAAGAAGCTTTAGGTTATGGAAAACTCACATAGAAAATATAGGGGATTCCCATATACCCAATACCCTCCTCCTCTAAAACTCTTGACTTAATTATAGAGGGTCAACTGATGGACATCACCTGGAAAAGTAATTTCAGCCTGAATACAGCTCATTAGGATTCTAGGTCAGCCTTCAGGCAGGAAGTAGGAGATGATCCTAGAAAGTCGGGGAAGGAGCCTGAACTCATAGGACAGTGGAAACAGAAAGGGTTGAGGTGAGTGACCTACAACATCAAGATCTGATTGCTCCTGTCATTGATATTGGTAAAACAAGGAAAGGACAATGGTGCTCCTTCAAGTTGGGGACTATATGGAAACAGCCTGTAGCTACAAAAAAAATCCCAAATCAGGAGAAAACAAATGTGTTCTATGAGGGTCTGGTATTCACAGAAAATTGCTGTCTTGGGAGACACTATCCAAGCTAAGACCCTCATATCTCACCAAGGTTTGCATAGCTAGATCCTAGATAAGAATGTATGGTCAAAGGCTTTCTTTATAGTGTGAAACCATCTTTCTTTCCCCCCACCCCAAAGATCATAATCAACACATTTATTAACTCCCTAATTGTGTGTGGTGCTATGTCATGCTAAATGATTAACAGAAATTTAGCTAAACCTTGCCTTGTTCCTCTAAGAGTTTACAATCCAAGTCAGACAAGCGGATGCTTATGCTCTCTTACAGCCAAGTGGGACAGATACAATGAAATAGGAACGTTTAGTCAGCTAATAAATGAACAACGTAAACGTTCAGAGATGGAGATAGTCAGATGATGGAGAGAAAAGAGAGCTGCTTTGAAAATTCCAATTCCAGCCTATGCAAAATAAAAGGGAAATCATCTTGTAAAGGAAGTAGCAGCATTGAATAGTGGCTTTATCCTAGGGAAAATGACTAGTGATCCAAAGCACTGCCATTCTACAAGATCTCTGTTCGTTCGGCCAGTCAATCAACAGGTTTTAGCATCTCCTCTGTAAAGGACCACTGAGAAGTTCTGGACCAGCAGTAGAAAGTAAAATTCCCATTCCTGTTCATAAAGAAGAGAAACAACTGGCCAGCAAGAAAATAGCAGAGGGGATTTTCTCAGTGTGCTCCATGTTCCAAGGAATTAAAATGTGTAACCTGTGTGTTACGTGGAGGGAGGACTTTGTACTGACAAAAGTGATTGAGGGAATGGTTAAACAAGGATGGCTTTAAAATTAAGAACTGGTAAAATGATAGTGTGAGGGATCAAGGAGAACTGTACTTTATCATTCTTTTCTTTTCTGGAAGAAAGCCTTGTCATTTCAGACCGTGCTATTGGAAGGAATTCCCAGGCATTATTTCATTTCTGTATTTAGCATGATGCCAATTAATGTGGCTAAAGGACTGACTTGCTATTCTTTTACCTCCTCCCCCTCCCTTACTCATCCCTTTTGAGATTAAGACTGACCTTCGGATTGAACTTGGACTTTGTTGAATTAGCTGCTCCATATAAGGACCTCCTGGCAGAGGCAGTTTTACCTGAACCAGGTTGAGGTTATAGGGAAGGGATAGAGAGCCTCCTGACCTTCCTTTCCTAACCTGGGATTTGCCCACTCTTTTACCTGGATTGTTATCTCCTGCTACTTAACCTGTGTCTTCTCCCACTTGAACTTCTGCCCTTTTGAGTTATCTTTTGAAATTTTTCTTTCAGAATTTCTTAACTGCTCTCTTAACCTACAGATTGCTCTGCTCTGGGTCACGTTTTGGCCTTGACAGATCTTCAAGAGCATTCACAGAGTGTCCAACTCTGAGCCAGGCCCTGTGATAGGACCTGGGGGTAGGCGCCTGCTTGGTGGTGCTGACAGTCGGTGGAGGGGACAAACGGGAGACAACCAACCACACTGCTGGGTGTAACGACTGCCACCTGGGGCTCGCAGAGCACATCGGAGGGGGGCCTGGGTTTTGTGGGCGGCATGGCAGGGCCAGACGCAGCCAAGAGAGGCCAGAAGCTTTTGAGAGATTAATTATGCTCACAGTTCTCTAGGATGAGGACAGCATTCCACACAGGGCTACACGAGGAAATCACCAGGGTCAGCCACCAGGAAGAGAGAGCAGGTGGGACTGACAGTGTCTTTATTGTGGTTTCCATGGGAAGTGTACAAGGGTGGGGAAGGGGTACGCCAGCATGGGATTGGTTGGCTATCCCATACAATAAAAAAGGCACCCCTACAACTGGGGTCAGAGTAACAGATGTATAGGTGGAGCTTGGCCCCTTGGAGACACCCGTAGATGTTGAAGCATCACTTTACAGAAGCTAGAAAATAGAGTTAATACACACCATCAGAGGTGTAGAGAAGATCCAAGAAGACTTTCTAAAAGAAGCAGCATCTACTCTGATCCCTAAAAGATAAATTGGATTGAGCTGAGTTGGATTGGTAGATGAATGATGTTCAAGGAAGAGGGAGCTGCCTGTACAGAAGCCCAGGGATTGCATGGTGTGCTGTCAGGATCAAATACTGCTTGGAGCTTCCAGTACTGCAGAGAGAGGCGTGGAGAGAAACAGGGCAGGTCAGATCACAAAAGGCCTTACAGGTCTTATTGAAGGGTTTACAGTTTTTAACCTGAACCAAATGGAGAGTGGTGGAAGGGTTTTAAGCAGGGAAAGTGATGCAATTTGATTTGTATTTTCCAAAGATTTAGTGCTTGACTCTGAGTCCACAGTCACTGGTAAGTTAGACTAGTTGGAAAACACAAGTATTAGCCTGTGTTTCTGGAACTATTTTTGTTGTTGTTGTTTTGTTTTTTACCTTTAGAGTCATTGGTCCCAAGAAATTAAAAATAAGGTGTGTTTTTATTTCAGTCCTGCTGCCTCAGCTACCAGAGGAATTGATAACATTGACCTATGAATGCTCTCGATTTTTATTTCCATGGTGATGTCTGTAAAGGTAATCAGAGAGTTGGATAAGCAAGACTCATGGGGTATAATCACAGGAGCAACTTTATCTTACACTGTCCATTTAAATTGTTTTTGGTAGAAGTTCTGATGTTTCTAATTGAAAGCACGACTAGTTCCACGATTTTTCTGATCACTCTATGCTAAGAGAAAACTCTGAGGTCACTTTAAGATCACAAACATATCTTCAGTATAGTAATTTATATTTCAAGATTTTAATTTCTCACCTTCTATGCCATCCGCAAGTTGGTGCTGTTTCTGTCCCTCCTAGGGTTGGAGCCTTGTAAGGGAGGAGGGCTGGGGACAGAAGAACAAAGGTTCTCACTTGGCTGGCACCATTATAAGATGGTTAGATGATGTCTGGGCCTGACGTGTTCAGAGCTGGCCCTCACGTGAAAGCTCTTGCCTTAGCAGGGCTTTGCCTCAAGCCATGAGCGATGCATTTTACTCCCCTGGCTGCCACTTCCCCCTCCGCCCAGACTTTGTGCAGTCCTCTCCATATGGCCTCTCTCTGTTGGACTCCCTTTGCACTTCCAGACAGGAGTTAAAATGGCTCCAGGTTGATCCCTCACCACCCACTTGTGGTTCTTGGAAAAGACTCATGCTTCCTTCTCCTTCTTTCACCTCGACATCTTCTAGGAATGGAAGCCAATCCCAATGCTGTCTCTATGTAACTATTTATGTCTCTATTTAACTCCCACCTACTGGATTTCTCAGACAGGAGGTAGTTCCCAGTCTCCCAGGCCCCCCAGCTGTGGTGAACACATCCACCTCTTCACTGAAGCCCTTCTGCTGTACCTGAGCCTCAATCCTCCTCCAGGAAAGGGGCTTGGGGACTGACGGCACACCAGCAACTTGCTCTTTGAAGAAACCATCTCCCTAGAGTCGCTGACTGCCCAGACTTTTTATGTCTTTATCATAGGGGAGGGGCTCTAAAGTGAAGAAACCACTTTCGAGGTATTTCCTTTAAAAATTTTGCATATGGCACCTCCTTTGGAATCTGATCTTTCTCATATCCTGTTGCTTCAATCAAAGCTTCCAATTTAACATTATGCTATCTAGACTTACCAGCATATTGCTGCATATTGGGGAGAACAGGGTAGAAAAGAAAGAGATGGTCCCTGTGATTGGGGACTCTGAAAAAATGAATATTGGAAAAGAGATGGGGCAGAGAGGAATTCACTGGCAGAAATTAAGAAGAGCCTGAAAGGAGAGAAATGAGACAGAGAAGGGAGAAATCACAACCTAAGTGGGCTTTCAATGGTGCATCTGAGAAATACTTGTTGAGAAGATGGGTCATTGCTCTGGTTTGAAGTGATAATTGATCACAGGAATATGCCCAGTTAGAGCCCTTGCCTTCAGCCCAGGGCGGCTATTTTGGTTTCAGGGAAGTATCCCAGTGATTCCTGAGAATGTACAGTTTATACAAGAGCCTTTATGTTCCTGAGAAGGCAGCCCACTTAGGATTCCTTAGTGGTCAGATAGACCATTAGCTCCCTCCTTCCGCAAATGACTCTATTTGTATTACACTATAAACCAACTCATTAAAGAACAGAAGGGCTGCACGAGGCCTAGCAATCAACTCTAACACTAGAAAGCCCTGCAGTGTTGCTTCTAAGTTTTGTGTTTGTTTTTTTTTTATCCTTCACCTGCATGAGATCTGGGGAGTCAGTCTCTACTTGGAAAGCATCTGGGAAAAGCTGAGTCATTTTGTGTCTGAAATAAGATGTCTCTTGGGATAAGTGTGATGTGGTCCAGAACAGGCCATGAAAACCCCTACTCACATCCAGGGCAGTGACCGGGAGCCGTGTGCTACTGTCTAGGATGGCAAAAGCAGCCCCTGTAGAGAGTACAGCAGAAATCTGCACATTTTAATGCTCTAGGTTTGGCTGCTGAATAGACTTCTTTCATGAGTGTCAAGATCTCCGTGGTTAAAAAAAAATGGCATTCAAATTATCAGTTGCATTACCCCATTAAGTGAACCTGTGGCATATGTGGATGAAGACTGGAAGGGCAATTTTAATTCACCTAGAAAAGCCCTCTCACTGACGAGGCAGCCTAGCTATCTCTTACTCAGTGCTTACTCCCTGCCAGCCACTATATTAGCTCCCGCTATGTTTTCTCACTCCTGTAGTGGGTACATTTTGGGGTGTCTGTCCAAGTCACGAGTCTCCCTTTAACTCGTGTCACTCTCAAAAGCAGTGGCTCCTAATCCCCAGCAGCTGTTTTGTGCAATGTGGCCCCTTGCCCCAACATCATCAGATTAGACCAAGCTTGGGTACCATCCTACCCAATGTTAGACTAAGCAGAATCCCTTCCCTCTAAATACGTAATTGAAATCAGCTTATAATCAGGGAGATTTCCTCCACGTGGCTAGACACGTAACTGCTATTCTCAGGAACTCTAGAGAAGCTATATTCCACGTGAAGCCTGGAACAAAAGGAGAAAACAACAGGGAGAGAGAGGATCCATGTAGATTCACCAAGAAACAGTAAAGAGATGGGGCATGGGTACTACGTGTTCCTGGCAGCACCCTGGTGCCCAGTTTCAACTTTTCCTAAGGCCCAACTGCATTCCTAGACTTGATTTCCATTAGGGGGAGAGCATAATCTGGTTTGCTCAGCATAGTTATGATAACGCTTCCTTTCACTGGTTTGGACGATAATTCCTCAGGCACCCTATTTCTATGGGACCCCCATTTTATTCCAACGAGAGAACCCCCCTTTTGCCTGTTAGAGCAAGTTGGATTTTCTCACTTGCATTAGGACCAATGCATCCATCAGCCTTAACAAATAGAAATATCAGAGAGTTATCTCCATTTCGCAAATGAAAAAGCTGGGGCTCTGAGGATTTAGGCAAATCATATGAAGTCCTATATCTAATAGATGGTGGAGCTGGCATTCTAACCAGGTCTGGCTACCTCTAAAGCCCAAGCATTTTCCTTCCAGCTTCATCATGTTGCAAGGACACAGACTTCAGTTGTTTTTGTAGTCAACAACAATTTTGTCTGTCTCGAAGCTTCCAAAAACAAATTGGATGTCCGAAAAATGAATCCCAAACTTTCCTGATTAAATATCTGCTTTCCAATTGCTCTTTGAAATATGAGATAGAAAATGGCAATGCTGATGAAGATGAAATGAACTCTGGCAAAAGCCTGAGCTGAATTTGGGGAAGATGATTAGTGAATTGAGTGCTGGTGAGAAACAAAGAGATTGTTTTCCTTTTTCCTATTATTCATGTGTTATTGAAAAGGCGGACAAATTCCCACCTGAGAGTCCTCTAATTAAAAGGTCTTTTGGATAAGAATCAGAATGCAACAGAGGGATAATAAAGTATATGCATTCTTTGTACTGTTCTGGTTTCATCAGGCACTGGACCATATCTTTTTCTATTACACAACAGGGATTACTATGTAGAATGGTAGTGAATGCTCCCACTGTCTATGGCTGGAAGGCCATTAGGCACTGATTCTCCCCAACCAGGTAAAGTCACATCTAACAGAAGCAAGAGTTACTATACACATATTGATTAATTGATTGATTGATTGATCCTTAACTGGGTGCCAGCTTTTTTTATATAGGTCAGCTCTGATACAATGAGTGTAATGCAGGCTAGATTTTCTTGTCAGATATCACCTAGCACTGGTTAGACCTGCAGAGAGTTTTTTGAACTAGAATTACCAACACAAGCAAGGTTTTCTTCCAAGGATCTAGCCCAAACTCCCAGCAAAGGAAACTGCCCCAACCAGCACCACACACAGAAGATCCAACCACCTTTCCTGATCCACTTGTTATTGGCACTAATCAGGGATTGGGGGGGGGGGGGAGGTGTAAAAAATTTCCAAACCAATAGAACTGACTGTTGGCTTGCTTTTCTGAGCAAAGTGCTTATAATTTCCCCCTGCATTTCATCCTGTCCTCTTATTGGCAAAGGATGTGGTGCTAATTTTACTGGTCAGCAATTGGAAGAGATCAATAAAGAACAGAGGTGCCAATTTGTAGGGAAAGTGTTATTTTAAAGAACAGAATTAAGTTGAGCATTTTAAGGGCAAATAATGGACAAAACAAATCTAATAACTCATTATTCTTTCTGATTTCCAATATTTTATCATTGTCTTGTTTGCTAAATGTAATATGCTCTTGATGCTTCCAGGGAGAGGAGCAGGGAGAAGGGTGGGGAGGGAGGAAAAAAAAGATGGAGGGGTAAGAGAAGGAAAGAGTCTGAAATGCCCCATAAGTCCTAATGGCCCAGAGGATGACATCATGACAACTAGTAACTTTAAATTGTCTGGTGGTTTTTGTACTGCTGACTCTGTTATTGGCTCATGCCCACTGAGAAAGATTATTTAATGCAAATATATCATTTCATTACAATTCTCCAGCTAATGTAAATCAAATGTCAACATTTGCTCAACTTTGAGCCAAAAGCCACTGACAGAGAGCAGGTGCAGTTCAATGCCTGGGGTAATTTCTCCTCAATCGGGTCCCTTTCCCAAGGCAAAGTAATCCAATTTTGCTATACCACTGGCCAGGCGTTAGCCAAGAAGTCCCAGATCAGTTGAGTATCCTCTGTACTCATATGACATGTCCTGGATGTGTAATAAATGGTGGTTGGGGTGGGGGCAGTTGATTCTGAGGGAGAACAGTTTAGAATAAGCAAGATGATTCCTGCTCTGCAGTTGGTAGATTAGATCCAAGTACATTGTCACCATTGACCAGAACTATATCAATGAAGGGGCTGCTGAGAAGGGGCTAGTAGGAGGAACATCCCATCACACTTTAGTTCTGGAGGGTGTTGGGGATTGAATCATGTACTCCAGAAAAGACACTTTCAGGTCTTATCATGCCTTCCTGTGGGTATGAACCTTCTGTAAATAGTTCCTTTGACTAGGTTAAGATAGGTCCCAGTGTGGACTCCGTTGGATACAGGATGTTGGAAGAGCCGACGTAGGTGTGGCCAAACGGAATGAGTGCAGGTCTTAACCCGTATGACTGGAGGCCTAATAAAGACAGGAGATTTGGATGCGGTTTGAGAAGCCAAGAGTCAGAGAAAGCCACAGGAGAGGAGCAAGGACTTTGCCACGTGGTGGAGGACTGCCATCACCAGAATGCCTCTGACTCTGTGGAGGAAGCAAGCCCTGCCACGACCTGGATGACGGACTTGTAGCCTCCAAAACAATGAGACCATAAATTCATGTCGCTTAAGCCAGCAGATTATGTGGCATTTGCCATGGCAGCCTTGGCACACTAAGAGGTAAAGTTATTCCCTTCGGGTTTTCACTACTGGATTCCTCAGAAGAGGTAAAGTGGGATTACTTTTTAAACAACTGTCTAAAATTGAAGCAGGGAGCAAATCACCCTTAACCCAGATTTGACAGGAAGGAGAAAATGAGCAGACCATGCTTACTAAGTTGTTTCCAAACGATCCTTTCCCTTCAACTTGAGATATCTCTATGAGGCGAGAGTCACACATTCACATACATATTTACACCTAAACTACTGTACCAACATTTAGATCATTCCCAAGTAACAGTGTGAAACCAGCAGCCTCAGAAGTATTTATAACTGAGAAGCATGATTGGTGGCACAAAAATTGCTTTATAAAATACTACACCTGTCATTTTCAGTTGCTGACTTAAGGTGAATGATCTGTGTAAAAATATAAATTATTTTTGTTAAGGAAATGGTGATTAAATGTGGGCTTTATGTATCCGTCATTAATATTTCCATTTAAATGCAAATTCTCATTTCAACAACTACCTGAAGATGCTCACATCTAATAAGAAATCAGTTTGATCTTCTGATGTATTATTTCAGACAAGGCCTTTAAGAGATGCATTTTCTTGTCATGGGGAAGAGTGGGCTCTATTTATGTTTTTAAAATGCTCTTGTAAAAACCAGCCAGCTAATTATTACTTGAAATTGAAACATAAAAGTCCCTTGCTTGGACAAGAGACATGTAGAATTATGGATGTGTGTGTTTGAGAGATGGGCGTAGGGGTAGGTGTACACTCTCCTCTGGTGAGCCCCAAGTCATGGCATCCTGGGGATTTGGAGTTGTCAATATGGTCTTCAAAACATAATGCCCGCCAAGTTTATCTTAATGATCAAAAGTGAAATATGTTTTGCTTGCCTATTAAAATAGTAATTTTTACTATTACGTGGCAAGAGGCACCCTATTAAACTCTTAACTGGACTCACTCGTTTAATCCTGCCAATAACCTAGTGATTTGGGTGTTATTTTTATCGCCCAAAGAGGTTAAGGAACTGGCCTGAGATTACAAGGATGTTAAGTAAAGGAGTCCAAGACTAAGCTCAGATTAGCTGACACCAAAGCTTGTGAATTCCCCATAGACCCTAAAACCTTCTCAGGCAAAAGTTTATTTAAAATCATTACCGATTCATAATTTTAAAAAATCAGTCTTAAAAAGAAATATGATCCTCAGGTATGAGAAGGCTGACAGCCCCTACTCTAAGTGAATGAAGACCAAAAATAATTGAGTTGGTTTTTGTCAGCGGGGGCTTCCTGAAAACAGGCTGAGAGAAGGTGGGCAGGAGAGCAACTGGGGTGTGAAGTTGAACTAACTTACCTGTCACTCTGCGGAAATGACTCGGAGCCTTACGTCAGATTGTCAGAGGGGTGAACAAAAGCCTCCCAACCAGCAGCAAGCCACTTTGTGAATAGAGCTCTTCTGTTCCTTATCGATGGCCAGGACAAGGTGACCCAAAAGAAAGGCATTAGGAGGTGAAGTGAATTGCAGACCAAGGTAGAAAATGAAGTTGTTGAAGAGTATTTCCTCCTCCCTTAATCTAGCAAAAAAATGCTTCTGTAAGCTGCCCCTGGACAAATAGTGTTAGTGGTATCATATTGCAATATTAGTGATACATTTACCTGAGACATGCATAAAATAGACAAACTTTGTTTATCCAGTGATTTTTTTTTTAAAGATTTATTTATTTATTTATTTAACACCCCCCCCACCCCCCCACCCCCCGCTGCTTGTGCTCGCTGTGTCCATTTGCTGTGCGGTTTTCTGTGTCTGCTTGTCTCCCTTTGTTGGGACATCTTGCTGCATCAGCTCACCGCACCGCGCGGGCTGGCTTGTCTTCACTGTTTACCATATGGTAAATGGGAGCCCTATCAGTTGAGCCACATCCGCTTCCCATATCCAGTGATTTTAGAAGCAAAATAGAGTAGGAAAAAAAGAGCCTTAGACTAGTGATTTGCACAATTCTTAAGGCAGCAAGGCTTGGCAGAATTCACTTGGGCTGCTGTCTTGCAAGGATCTGGGTGTTGTGAAACAGGCCACCGGCGGCAGGGGGGCTGGTTCAAAGGCTTGTGTTGGTGGGATGGCACCTCTCTCGGTGGGGTTTCTTTCAGTATCTTATTATTGGTGAGCCCGTCAGAGAACTGTTAGCACCGTCTTTATAGATAAAGGGAATTATCAATTAATGCTCCATGGAAAATCTGCTACAGGGATGTCTGTGGCCTGGTGCTGTGTTCCACCTGCCCCATCCTTCTTGGACATGTCTTTGCCTCATGGTGTGTAAGAGCAAGGATTTTGCCCTGCCTGGGGTCAGCTGGAGCAGGCTAAATTTTCAGGCATCTTGTGAGCCAGTTTGCATTATGGTGGTTGCTTGAAATTAACCTTGACGGGAGCATTTACACCCCAGATGTTGGCAAACTCTACAAACCGGGGCTGCTGCTGCTGCTTCCCTCCCCACAGCCCTTGAAAGCCAGTGGTCAAACATTACCAGAACACCACTGGCTCTGCAGTTAGAGAAAGAGCTTCGAGTTCAATCTCTGCCACCACTTGGGTGATTTTTGGCAAGTGAGTTCTGCTTCAGTTTCCTTGTCTGAAAAATGGGAATCATAATGGCAGTGCCTAATGTACAGAACTTTGGAGAGGACGAAATAAGATAATATAGGTGAAGCATTTATCAAGGCGCTTGGCAATTCGTAAGTACTTGAGAAACGGTGGCTCTGCTCACTGCCATCCTCGATGCCATTCTTTAACCGGGCTACATGTGATCTTCCTTATGGAGACTTTCTATTTGTTACTCCCCTACTTAAAATCCTGCTGGGACCTCCCCATCCTCTCCCTGTCCACTGCCACCAGCAGCTGATTCAAGTGCCTTAGTAGAGCCAGTGAAGCAACTGGCCTATTTGGAAATCAAACCAGTGGCCTTAACCTACCACCTACGGGGATCATTTCCCCTCTGCTGGTAACTGCCTCGGAGGGCTCAGTGCCATCTTATGGCTTTTTCCTTGCAGTTATCAGAAGGCAATAAGGAAGGACTGTCAGCTCACCATTATGGGCAGAGATCCTTCCAGGTGTGTGGTCACAGAAAGACGGCTGGCAGATCCTGGCAAAGGCTTATTGAGGCTCTTGCTGTACCCTTGGGTAGTTCATAAACCAGTCCAGACCTCCCCCCCCCCCC